>JH152979.1:109184-122871 GCA_000226015.1 Mnemiopsis leidyi
AGAGAGCGAGTGAGAGAGATGGTCTCCCTGCCTTTGTATTGTTTTACATGTGTAATGAGGAGCGCATTGTCTTGTTGGGACGGGACCACCTAACAGGTGTCGTGTCTTGGTTACACTGGTACAGTTCGTCATGAATATTGAGAAAGAGAGACCGTTACTCCAACAATTGTATAAATAATTAAGCTCTGTACACAGCGTAATAGCCGCTCCTTCGATATATTTATGTATATCCGATGGGCAAGCGGATGATTTGCATCCGATTATACAATAATCGGCCGTTTATTTAGGGAGATTTGAACTTGCTCTGACTTGTAAATGCCTCACCCTACAATAAGGGAGGAATAATACCAAGGATAATTGCGAACCGCTCTGACAGTAATACTGTAATAACGTGCCGCATTTGTCATATTTATCACGGAGTGACACATTGAGGTGAAGTTAGCGAGTACAGAGTTTCATGCATCTGGTTGTTCTAACCCTAATTTCTCACTTTTGTTTAGAGTAGCTAGACGTGTTATCTGTTAGTGACAGTTTATTATATATCGTGAGATATCAGATAACCGATTATCTGTATGTTTATACCGTCTGTCCGATAAAGTGACACTTCTTATAATGTCTTCAGGATAAGGATTGAGATCAGACGAGTTCTGCTGAAAAGGCTATTAGGTGACAAGTTTGATGGCGCGTTCCTGACCTTCAGCATCCTATATTGACGGTCCTGTTAAATCCTCGTATATAGGAGTAAACAGTAAACTGTGAAGCTGAACTTTTCGGGGCTGATATGCTCCCAAACAGATATAAAATTTCATTGCTTTGGGGTTTTGAGTTTTTTAACGGTGATACTCACGTTTCACCTTGGGAAGACGTTTGTTTCTTTATGATCATATCCTTAAGACGGAATTTGTCGCGTATAATTTATTGATGAAGTATCACGAATATTTATTTAGATGTTGATCTATTTGTTGCCTTTCATTTATCACAAACTTTCTAAATGTGGCTTTCAATTTACAGTTATTTCCAAATATTCAAGTTTCATCGTCTTGGCACACCTCCATCTTAATGCCACTCATAAGACTGATTTGCCCAAAGTGTACGAACTGCCCAATGAGCGAAGATTCTTGTCTCATCGGTCGCGCGGCTCACTGCGCGGCCGCCTCTGTTACCAATACTGCTATTTTCGTCTTAATGAAAGTAAAAAGGTCCTGATTGTCACGAGTTAGTATAACGCGCGCACGAACGTGACGTACGACCGAAGTAATGGAGTGCGCAAACTACTCCAAAATACGTGTTAAATGTTAAAATTTTCTGATAGTGTGAGTTAGCCTCCGTTCTAAACTTTCTTTCTCTACCATTGAGGAAGTATCTCATTCATTTCTGCAGTTATGATAAGAAGTTTAAAGACAAATACAAAACTCAAATTCCAACTCAAGGCCAGTGTTAGAAAGTCAACCATGAACTATAACATCAAGGAAGAAGCATGTCCATCAAATTTAGTCCTAGAAGTTATTAGTGCTACCCAATGAACTTCAAAAAGCAGTTCACTAAGTTATTGAACTAGAAATACCGATCTCTCAAATTTTGGATAATTTTAGTCTGTCGGGTGGAAGGTATAAAGAAAGTATGCTAACATGAACTTGGTGTATTGAATATGGAGACAGGAAAGTACTCGTAACTAAAGTCGCAAAAATAAATTAAACAAAACGAACTGAAACATAGTTCTAACACACAATACAAAGAAATAAATCTATATTTAGAAAGAAATAAAGCAAAGAATAAAATCTATGTGGAGACAAGGGCTTAAGTATAATAACATCATTTATTTACATCTATACAAAATAATTTAGCAAAGCTTTATCTCCGAATCTTCATAATATACACATTACAGCTTATATACACATATCTTTGAACATCAATTGATAATTTCCCGTTTTCAAGACTAAAATTTAGAGGCTTAGAATAAAATAAGAATTCACGTTAAACTTATCTATTAAGAACTGCTCACAATATCGCTAGCTTTCTGTTTTGTCCATGAAAACTACAATCCTATAGAGGTAATTTTACTGATCTGAACCAATTACCTTGTAACTCGTAGCACTGCCCCACAGTAACAAAAAAACAAGCGGTTGTTCTTAACTTGTTGAACTTCCTATATTTGGAAGGTGTGTTCACCTGAAAATTTAAAAAATTGAGTTACTTATATCAAACTGTATAACAAACGTTGAATAGCTCAGGAGCATCTTCAATATCTATTGCTAAGATCGGTCTTGATAGTGTTATTTAATAAACGAAAAACATCAAAACACAAAATAGGTAAATGTCGGGGTATGCCTTGAAGCTAACAACACACACACTAACAGACAAGCTAACAGGCACACCGGCCACCTCTACTTTACAGCATTTTGTTGTCTTCAAGTGTGAGATCATAGGATGACCACGATTTCTTGACCATTTATTCTACATCAGGGTGTGATGTTAAAATGGTCAACAAATTTTGACCATGTACACGGTCAAATTTTTGATATTACCGTGGTCAAATGGTAAAGATTTTCACTCAGGCATAAATTTAGTAGATTTGTTGATTTTCTCTGTATACTTGAAAATGCTGACACGTTTATATTCATTTACTGAAATGATGATAGATATTAATCGATAATATCAATAGCCACCAAACAAATTTGTAAGAAACGTCACAATCTTAGATAAGAAACGTCACAATCTTAGATAAGGTAAAAGCCTTTTATATTTCTTATCTTTAACTGAATAACTATGAAATAATGAAATAAACTAAAAATTTCGTGCAGGCGCACCTTATCTAAGATTGTGACGTTTCTTATCTAAGGTTGTGACGTTTCTTATCAGAGATGGTGACGTTTTTAACTCGATCGCAAATTGGTTTTGAGGCGTCGAATTTTTACCGATTCATCTATTTTCATTTCAATAAATGAAAGTTAAAGTGTCAGTTCAAAATATTTGACGAAAAGTTTCCTTTAATAATGTCTAGAGAAAACCAAATTCGAAGAACGAGACTGCTGCTATCAGAGATTAAGGCAAAAATCCAAATTTTCTATGGTCATGGTCAAGTTTTTATTTTTACCATTGAGTGTGTGGCAAATACCATGGTGACATGGTCAGTGCCGTATCCCCCCACCTTTCTCTGATTAGCACAGAAATACCCAACTTAATCAACACAGAACTGCGAAAATCAGCCAGGAGATAAACTTACGTTTGTCCGGGAAATGTTTTTTCTGAGCAAGTTTTGGTTGAGAAACGTTGAAACTAGTTAATCTTTCAGACTGCCTAGCACCGTTCTGAGCTCCAGACTGTAAATAGAAGAAATAAAAGCCACAAGTCTTATTAACAAAGTTATCCTACGTCTACCCATTGACTTTTAATTGAGTCACGCATTAGAAGATTTGTACCCTTAATTCAAAAATGTACCTGTCTACGATTTCGAAATGTTTTTAAGATTACACATTTAGCTTCCAGAACAATGCAAGGTAAGGCGACTATCATTGTGCCTGGTCGTGATTATCACGACAGATTAAAACGGGTTATGGGTAATACAGTCTATTACAGAGAATAAAATTGTGAAATATAATCGTGTAATTGTCGCAATTTCTCGATAACAAATATCAACTTAACGATGCTTGGCAATTTAGAAAGGAATTAAAAGTTTGAAAGATGATTATTAAGAATAAAAGATACCTGAAAGACAGTGCTTTTAAACTGGTCAGGATGGTGCTTGCGCTGCTTCCTTGTGTAGCTCTGGTCAGATGTCAATTCGACAGTGCACCACGACTCAACGTTTGACATCTTGGAGGCTATTCAGAAGAAACGGGGTTTATTCTAAAATACAATAAACGTCATCATAATGATTTGATCTAGCACAGCGAAATATTATATTATGATTAAATCGAATATCAAATGTTCTCACACTATCATTAGCAATTCAAGAAGGAATTTCAAAACGTGTATTGAATTTCAGCGATCCTATTTCAGACATGAGATGTGGACATCCAGCCTTATTACACGAGCTATTATTAGGAGAAAATTCGCCGAATTTAGATCGCGATACGCAAGTAATTTATCATCACCAAGGAGATTCAAGCCGCGCAGAGGCTTGAAATCATGCTTTGTACAGCTTAAAAGGGTATTTTGCGCGCAGTTTGTCGCGCGCGTTCTTGATTTTGAAATTCAAAACATCCGCCCAAATGAGTCTCGTCAAATGAGTACCGTCATGAAACCGCCGAATCTGTTACAAGGTTATAGTGCCTGTAATTATATGATCGGGTAACTTAACAGAACAGCAAATACGTTAAATTCGTACCAATAAATCGTCTGGTCACATAATTCCTTATTTACATACTGTACATCTGAGTTATCAAAAAGTGTCCTAGATATAAAATGAATCTTCTCAAAAAATTAAAACAACTTAACCAGAATCGATGCGATTGGCAAGCTTTGTAGTATAAACTATATATGTACTTGAATCAATTTCCCCAAACTGCTGATACAATAAAATCTTATTTTTGTAACCAACTAGAATAGTTTTTAGGCATTTTCTTTGTCGAATTTTTCTTGTTTCGGTTTAATCCTGTACCAACCTTTGAACGAGAATTAAGTAAGTTCTGAGAGGAATTTGAACTGACAGAATTTCTCGAAGGAGTGTCTGATATTTTGGGTGTTTTTTCCTGTGAAATCCGACCTTTTAAGCTGTCCAATCTCTCCATCAGCTCCATCCTCTCTTCACATTCTTTTTGAACTGTCCTTTGCAGAGCTAAAACTTCACTCTCAAGTTCGCTGTTCTTCATTTTCAGAGATTTAAGTTTGTTCGACTCGTCTGCGGGAGGGGGTGGTTTACATTCCAATTGTTTGATAGTTTGTTCGTACTCAGCGATTTGATTGTTCAGCTGGTCAATGCTATTTTGAAGTGAACATTTATTGCTTTTCAACGTATCAAATTGAAGAGAAAATGTTTTTTCTATGTCTTTTATAGCCTGTTCTTTGGAGCGCAGATCTCTGCTGTATTGGGATGACAGATTATCAATTTGTTTCTCTAGCTCTGTCTGTGACTGTCTGTAAGTACGTTCGAGAACTTTCATCTGACTTTCATGCTTGTCGTGAACTTGCTTCAAAGCAGTTTTCAAATCAGACTCACGTTGGCTCTGTATTGCTTCCAACTTACTGACTTCATTCTTGTACGTATGAGATTTCTCCAGTGCTGATTTGAGTTGTTCCTGGTAACTAGCATGAAGTTCTGACAGTTGTATTTTGTGTGATTCCGATATGTGTCTGGTTCGTTCCTCAATAGTCTGAAGATCCTGAGTTAGCCTGGCCAGCTCTTTCTTCAGCTCACAGTTTTCTGCCTCCAACCGCGTGGTTTTAGAGGCGATATCTTCTTTGTCTTTGATCATGTTTTGAACGTGTGAATTCATCTTGGTTTTTAGCGAAGCTTGAATTTCCAACGAGGAGTGATATTTCTTGTTCAGGTCCTCAATCTGTGACGTGTGTCGTTTTGTCAACTCGTTTATTCTCTGCTTCAGCTCGGTATTCTCTTGACTCTTGACTGTCAATGTTCGTTTTAAATTTTCATTTTCCTCAACCGATATCGCCAAATCTCCCTTACAAGCTTCCACTTCTTGCTGAGTTTCGGACACAATCTTGGAGAGCTGGACGTTTTGTTGCTGAGCATGGTTGAGGGACGTAGAGGAACGCTCTAGGACCGACAATTTGTCCTGCTGTTTGAGTATCTGTTCGTTCTGAGCAGTGTTAGATTTTGTCAACTCGTCTACTTTTTTCTTCAGAGAAACAGACTCATTAAGACTTTCTATGAGTTTAGATTGGGAATCTTGACACTTAGAGGCTAGGACGCTGATGTATTTTGTCGCTATTTTTATGTCGGCCTCAAACACGTTTTTGTAATTCTGAATGTCATGTTTCAACGTTGATCTTTGTTCTTTTACGATATCTAATTGTTTAAGTAAAGAAGGGTAGACTCGGGCGTATTTCTTAAACTCTAACAACTCAGCTGCTTGTTCCTTATAAAGTATGGATTGTTGTTCCCAACGCTCATTTAAAGTAGAATATTCCTCTTTCAGAGCAGTACACTGCCCGGTAGCTGAACTCAAACTTACACTTAAATCACTGACAAGCTGTGTTTGCTCCAAACATTGTCCCTCCAACTTCTCAATTTTAGACCGCAAACCCATGTTCTCTTCGTCCAAACCGGAGAACTTGGTTTTCATCTCTTGGTACCCAACCAATTGTGATTTTACATTTTCAAGTTCTAACTCCAATTTTTTGATCTCATTGTGGATGAGGTAGGACACACCGCAGAATTTACACACAGTTTCATCGGAGGGGAGGGTTCTGATTTCGTCTGGTAGAGGGTTAACTGGATTATATCGTTCAAACTTTTCTGTAAGCTCCACTTGAGGGGCTGTCATTGAACCTACACAGAGAGGGAGTTTAATAAAACTTGAGTTGATCAGAATTATGTCAGTCAATTGACAATAACAAACAAATCTTTTTAAGTTTGAAGATATAAAGTTGGTTTCTTTTAGGTTTTAGAAGAAATGAGACGATATTGGTAAAAACTTGGTAACTCTACAAAACAAAATATGTGATGACAACATTTTCAACTGAATAATTCTGATTTGGAAATAGAAGTATGAGGCTCTAGCAAAAAAAGTAATAACTTTAATTCGCACATTCTTTTAACCTATTGAAATAATTTCCTATTATTGAAATAATTTCTTATTGTCGAAGGAGCAAAAATGGAAGAATCTCAAAATCCAAAATAATTCTGCGTTATCTCCAAAAGATACAAACATTATCAAACATCTGTTGACCAATATTCGCCTGCCAAACCCTAAAAATTTTTTCAAACTACATATTGTTATTTAGAATCCAAGAAAACCTGATGGGAAATTAAATTTAAAAACTGGCGAAATTGTATTGTTATATATTTGTTTGGAAGAACAAAAGCAGATTTAAAATTAAAACACAGAATTGGGTCAGTTGGCCCCAGATGCAGATGGCAAGTAATTCTTTATGTACGCCCATGAGATACATATGGAAACGTAACAAATAAAACATAGCATATAGCATTGAATAGAGTGTAATGACAGCCAATAAATACTCGGAAATTTCGTCTGTGAAATTCTGATTCATGCACAACATCAAGTTTCTGTTACTTCATTCTCTACCCAACCAAAAGAAGAGTCTGTTTACTGCAGAGTCTGTTTTCTGCGAACCACGTGTATGATCTGTTATTCAATCTGTTTCCTGAATGGTTGTTAAGAGGGATCTCCTGATGTTTTCGGGGGCCGGGCTTGGTGTGAGGTGTACTGAGCTGCTTCTCATCAATTCCCGGGCGGGGTGGTTGATCTGAAAAATGTTGTCGTTTACTCCCGGACAATTAACTAATTATTACATCAGAATGTTATACATAGGGGTTTCGCAATTCGCATGCCCTCACGAATCTTCAGAAATTCAATCTATCCAATGAACAATCATGCAATCAGTTACAGGATTGGTGAGGGTAAAACCGTTTGGTAAAACTGTCATTATGGAACAGCAAATCACTGCTAAGAACTTAATTTATTAATGGTAGCCCAACCCGATGTTTTAGAGAGACCGACGGTAAGAAAAAGCTTGATCTAACGCGCATGCATGACATGCCAGATACCTACTTACTTGTTTAACACAAGTTTTATTCTTTAATTGACGATAACGGATGATTGAAGTTTCTCTGAGGCGTCATTGCTTGTTTGGAGGCCCAAATTGATGCCTAGGATTAGCAAATAGAGCGTTGCATTAATGGCAAACTTCACAGTTCATTGTTTCCATTTTCAATTTTATCCAAGTTCATAGCATGATAATATGGTATGCTTTAATGCATTGAATGTTAAAGTAAGCTTTAAGCAGTTCTGAGATGACTTGATCACACGAAAATTCATGAGATATTTTAAAACTTAAAAAGTCAAAAGAATAACTTGGTGTAATCTCCGAAAGTCAAGACATGCAGTGTTTACAAAAATCGGTGTTCAATTTAGATCATGCGTGATAGTGAGCGGGCAGATCAATCTGCTGACTGTAGCTAACAATATGTACAAGAGTTGACATGCATGCGAGTAAGACATAGAGAAGCAGGGAGTTCTATAGTACAACGTGGCTAGGGCCGGGAGTACACTACACGATATAACTGCTCGGCTTCCCTCAATCTAATCTAGTGGGAGAAATACACATCCTCAACTTGGGCCTGTGTGTGAGAAATGTGCGAATGTTGAGGCTGCTATCTTTCTGAATTTAAATAACTGGATCAATAGGCCGGTAGTTGTCTATCGACAATACTACTTTCATGACAAATTTATGCTGACTGTCAAACCGATATTTTCCATTTTCATGGTCACCATAGAAAAGAGAAAATCAATAGGCTTTCGAGAAATCTCAATCAAAGGAAAAAAGAAAAGATTTCACATGCAAGATCAAACAAACATTAACAGTGCAAGACAAGTACACACGAAAGTTACCTCGTTTTCGAAATCCGCGTAATCAGCTACTTGGTTATCTAAATCTAAGTTGGAAACACAGCCGCTGTCCATTGAGGACTCGGTGCTGGTACTGGGCGCCTGCGCGGCTGTTGGGGCTCGTGATTCTGGCGCAACTTCCTCCACTATGGGCTTGGACGCCTTTTTGACGGGAGTGTCAGGACGCTTCTGATTTGCAGCCGGTACTTTCACTACCACCCTACCGAGTGATAAGTTTCAGTAAAGCAAGTAGAGGTCCACTCATGTTTCATGCACATTCATTGAAGTTTTCATTTATCAGAGTGAAGGTAATTGCCCCAGAAGCAGCGAGCCATGAACCAAACACTTGACAACGAACAATCCCATACAAACATATATTAACTGTTCAATACACGTTACCATCACGTGACAAGAACAACAAACCACGTGACAAACCAACCTGGGGAAATTCTTCTCTCTAGCAGGTGTCCTGATGGGCGACTTGGTTACAAGACTGCTGTGTACAAACTGTCTGGTCCGGGGTGTCCTGACGGATCGTGTTGGCGTGGTGTTTGGCGTGTTCCCCGTCTGAAGTGCGCAGTTTTTAGCGCGCCTTATTCGAGTGAAAATCCATGTTACACTTGGAATAGAACACAGGAGGAAGATAGCTAGAGGAATTTTTTAGCGCAACACCAGGCGAAAGGACTAGGAAATGTTACAGTCAGATTGATAGATTGTCACATACACTGAGCTGCACTAGACAATGGTGTTAAGTCCATCCAGTGTTCTAAAATCTATGTGTGTAATGTGTGTGATGTGCCCGCACAGTGATATGACGGAGTACATAACAGAGGACCTGTTAATTAGATAGCAGTGCCTTGATTTAACTAAACCAATCTTACACCCTGGAAGTAGGCCATGAGCGTGCTTCGTAACCTGATCCTCTTAAAAGTCAAAACTAACCTTTTGAAAACATCATCAGTGTAGAGCAATCCATGAAATCCCAAAAATCTGCTACCCAATAATTGAGTGCCCAGTTTCAGGAAAATTACGACTTTGCTAAACAGTAAACAGTTTGAAAATCTTTGAGGCTCGAACCAACCTTGACTCGTTTGTTGGCGGGAGTGAGGATGGTAGTCCCCGCTATTCTACGTTTGGGAGTTTTGGCGGGAGTACTGCCGTAAGTAAGCTCGTTCTGCATGGCCTCCTCTTTCGCGCGCTGTTTGTTCTCCTTCATCTGATCCTTTCTGTTCTGAAGCTGTTGGAAGAGGTGTCATATACTTGATTGTTGAATATTTCACAGTTTTGAAATTACCAAAAGTTAGTAGATCAATACTAGAAGTAAGTTTCATTTAGTGTAATATAAGATGTGTTATTAGACCTGTCACCTAGACCTTTCAAGTTACTAAAGTGACACATAAATTTACCTCTTCTTTTTGCTGGTTAAGATAATCAGAGAACTTGTGACCGAAAACAGTAAAGATTCTTCCGGTGTCGTTTTCCCAAGTAGAAATCTCCTTGACTATCGCTTCTTCACACCTGGGCAGTTCTCTGGAAATCTTCTTGCGTTCTTTCTCCTCTTTCAGCAGTTTCCCTCCTCGGTTGTCGAAGCGGTTAGGATCACTTTCTTTACACTCCATCCCCTCCCACCTCTCCCACATTTTGTTCCGTGTTTTGATCGTCCTGAGAAACAGCTAATTTACAACAAAGTATACGGATCATTTCAACAGACATGAAAACTTTGACAAAGTAAAACCGTTCATCAACACCAGATGTAAAGGGTGCAATGGCGAGAACTGCACACTGACATGTAAAGATTTTCGTAGTTGTTGTACTCCTGGACCAAACATTCCAGCTTTTTCTCGTGTTCGACCAGCAGGTTCTCTCCAATACTCTCACTGTAGAAGGGAGTGAAGAGTTTCTTGTCCTCCTCACTGTAGAACATCAGTTCCCAGTACTTCTCTATCTCCTCTCGTGTCAGCTTGATAAATCTCTCCAGGTTTTGTAGCTTCAACTCCTCCAGACGGTGAACCTGACATCACGAGTGTGAGGATTGCTTAGTATATCAATGACTGGTCACGTGGTAATCATTGTTGACAAACAAATTTAGATTAGGAAAAAGCAGCAATAGTAAAACCAAATAACAACCTCCTCTTTAAGCTTTACGATGAGCTGATCTGAAAATCCGGTGTGTTGTTCCAGAAACTTCTTCTGATCCTCCTCCGGAAGTTCCATCCTAGTCCACAAACTCTGTATCTTCGTCATCAGACTCTTCTGTAACTTCTTGTTTTCTTCCAGTGTCATCTGACACAAACACACGTGTTAACGATTTGTCGTCTTGCTCGCTAAAAGTCTGGTCAAAAAGTTAAAACGTATCATTTTACGTATCGTTTATGAGGTACAGAGCCCGTTAATCGCAAGCATTGCTTACTGCTTTGTTGAGCTGGCAACCTTCAGTGGCATTCGGTTTTAATGAGATTTGATAAGTAATAACTAATAAATTGAGTCGTCACGCAGCACGCTTTCTGATCGTTGAAATATACGAGAATTGCGGCTCGACTAACAAATCTGTTATCAGATATTGAGCTTGAACAGTAGCACTTAAAGTGTGTCTCGAAAAGAAATTCAAGGAATATAATCAAAGAAGAAACAAAGTTCAAATAGAACAAGAAACAAACAAACACACCGTTAAACTCTGTTTCATCTGCTCCAACCACTGCATGTTTTCATTAGACAGCTGGAAAGAGTCCAGGTTACCCGTCTCGATATGTTCCTCTCTCTCGTTTCTGGCTCTGATGTTCAACTCAGTCCACAGTTCCAGGATGTCCTTTGCAGCTATCGCCAGCTTTATCTCTCTTTTGTTCTTCTCCGCTGTAAGAAACCTGAACAAGAATAGGGTTAGAAAAATACGGAATTTAACTGTTACTCACTTCTGAACTGATGTACTGACTGTCTCAAATAGAGTCTGTTTACTTACTAACTGTACGATTGTGATTCAGAGGATTGATAAGTTCTGCAGCGATTTCGATTAGGCACAAAATTATTGCAAACTTTCTCCTAGGCTGGATTTATCTAGGAAGTCATTTGGAATAACTTGCACCAAATTGGATGAAAGGATTACGTTAGAATGTACACGCTAACAGAAATAACACGTACTCTCATTTCACAACCTGTCACATAGAAATTTAACCCAATCGGTTGCGGGTTGCTATGGCACACAATTATGTATTTCTTACAATAAAGTAAGATGTACGCTGAGAAACGGGTGACCTTCATAATGGAAGGAAAATGGACATGTTGATAAATCGCAAGGTTTTATAGATAAATGTGATAAAGTAAAGTGATGAATGGTGATTTAATATCAATATTTACATATTACATATATTTACATATTACATATTACATTTCATTGTAATACCATTAATACTATATCATGTAGCTATAAGAGGCTCTTAATCATGATATGTTACGAGGTCACGACAAATAAACTCACCAAACTTGATATTCATGTTATGATTTGATGACCGTAAACCTGAATGCTATTCAGAATTAACTTTAAGCATGGATCTATGAAGGATCTATCTATAAGAGGACAATCTTATTCGCTATATTTTTTAAAAAGGTGTAAACAATTAAATCAACGTACCCTATGCGAGTGTTGGCTTCCTTGACTTGATGTTTAGAGAGAACGGTGTCCGACTGGATGTATTCAGGAATCCTTCCCAGACGAGCACATAGTTCTCCTTCTTGAGTTCGCAGGTTTATCGCCTCACGGATTCGCAATTGTCGCTCTTTTATCAGCTGCTTTACCTGAAATGTCACCCTTTTAGAGCGTGTGACTATGAATAACTGATATATGTTATTATATTTTTAATATATTGTCAACTCTCTAGCACTCTACAAATCGGCTTGATGCATTCAAAAATTAAAGGGAAAATACATTAGATATTTCTACCTGATTTCTTAGAGTTTTCTCTTTTTTCAGAACAGTAAATTCCTTAGGTGGTTCTTCGAAAGTAGTCTCCAGTTCCTGAGCCAGTCTCATACACTCAGCTCTACATTTAGCTATGTTTTCTATGTAGCCGTCCCTACGGGACTTTTCCTCGTCTACCATCGCTTTCATTAGCTCGGACAGGTTCTCGTAAACCTAGGAAATTGAAATAATGATCATTACAGGGATGGCTCTGCCAAACCTTGACGAGGACATATAGGTAGGTCATCAATCAAATATACAACTTTTTACGTCTTATGCCTCTTCTGTACCAGAGGCACCACAGAAAATAACTATCCCATCCCGAATGTATGACGATGGACATGCTACAGCTGCAGCTGAACACTGAAATTATAACGAGTGCAAAAGCTTGACACGTCATCTAAGTACACAATAACTTTACACAGTTAACTTACCACTTTAATCCTTGTAATCTGCTGTTCGGGAGGAATTCCAACTTCGCCCCACAATTCCTGCAAGTCATCTAGCCACTGTGTCAGCAAGCCTGAACATGTGTCTCGGGCACCAGGCAAGCTTTTAAAGCCCTCATCTAGCTCTACACTGTTCATACCTATCAAAAATATTTTACTTTAAACACTATTTTGATGGATTAATGAATATTGTAAACGAATTATTGCATAAATACCTTGCTACCTAATTCATGTTCAGGCAGGGCTGGGCCTGAGCATTTGTCACCAAACCAATGTATAGAATTTAAAACTTTTGAGTAGGATGAAACAGAGTAACACCAGTGAAACAATTATACTTAGTTTGTCTCAAAATGATTGTCATCTGTAGTTTATCAGTAAAAGCAAAGGATTTAGCCAAAAATGAAGACTTGTACGATAATTTTTGGTCGATTTTGAGTTAAAGCCAACCTTACACTCTTATCAGTGTCTTAAGAGATGGACTCTTGGTTAAATTTTAAAGTGCTGCCTTTATCCACTGCTGAACGTTATGCAAATGTTCAAAATTGTCATTTCCGATCTTACGTTTATACCGGCTTCAAACTTGGAAAGTCCCCCACGCAACTGCATAGTGAACTTGTACAAGTGTTTGGAGAAGCATCCACGCCTAGTCTGAGGTCTGTGCAACGTTGGGTAGCCCCCATTAGGGACGATTCTTTTACCTTCAGTAAGAGTACGGCTACAGGGCGGCCTAGGTCAGTTAGGTCACTCGTGTTGGT
>JH152979.1:133875-143987 GCA_000226015.1 Mnemiopsis leidyi
GATTAAAATAGTGCTCATATATTTATTTCTCTCTGTCATTCGACAAATTACTCAATAAAACGTAAGTTTGAAAGAATTTTGATTGTACTTTACTTTTACTTTTTTGTTTTCCCTGTTTGATCGTACATCTTGTTGTAGTTGTTGCGAGGTAATTATGTATACATTTCATGATGTGGAATACATTATGCGGCCTGAGGCAGTTAAAACCTATAATTGTAATCGTATACATAACTAAGTTTGATAAAGGAGCTTGCGCGCGGACGTGCGCGCGGACGGACGGACGGACGCTTTTTGAGCTAATTATCCAAATTTACGCTGTCGATCGCCAACTCTTGTTTTGTACTTTTTGTGCACGTGCACAAAACGTATCAAAACAATCTTGCCATTTGGACCCTTCGGGCCCAAATGGCAAGATACGGGAAAAAATTACAATGTGCAGGCCTGACAACGTCAGGCAAGGCAGCTAATAACATTACTTAAGAAACGTTTTGGAACGTTTAATGTTTCAGGGAACGTATGATGCTTCATTATTCTCATAGAACGTAGAAATTAATTCAAATGTCTTTGGAAATACAACAATTAACCAACGATGCGTCTAGGTCTACATACGAGCTGATAGAAAGAGTACTTGAAGTTACTGCTCCAGAGTTAATAGAACAGAGAAACAGAGTGACCATGATGTTGGAGATGATAAGTGTCGCTACAGGACGTGGTACTGATGTCGGTCCTCTCCAGATACAGAGTCTGTATGATGGGCTGGAGGGGTGTGTCCACTTTAAAGATGACAATCTTATTGAACAAGTGGTGAGTTTCTTGCGTCCTGCATGGCATATGGTAGTGAGGTACTATTATGTCCAGGTATCATTATCATTATACTTTGTGCACAAAATTTTAACTTCAAATTTTTTATCGGTTGACCAATTTTACAATATTGTAGCTGTACCAATGCATGGACCATTGTTTTTAGTCCTTGTGCAGGTAGCACCTTTATATATAGAGAAATACCGTTTTTTATATATAGAGAACGATATTTCTGGGGTGGTGTCTCAATTCTTAGTACCCATTTCTCCAAATGTAAAGCTCCTACCTCCCAAGTAATCCCGTTCTCTATCTACATTCCATTGCCAGGTTCAGTGCCTATTGGACAACATGGACACGGAACCAGAGACGTGCACTAACAGTCTTGTTTGGCTGATGAGTAATAAAACACTCAACAAAACTGTGTACTCCTTTCTTAGCGACTGTACCAGGAAAAGATTCGTATCTCTTCATTCAGGTAGGTTCATCATCGCAGCATCACGAGCTAGTTACAGTTTTCTATTCTAAACACAAATCTTTTTCCGAACTTCAGAAGTAGTTAACATAACCAAACATCCCAATAGACGTGCTGTGGGAGCTGTCGGTACACGGTCTCACATCAAGCCCGGAAGTTCAACTTCCCTCAACTCGTCTTCTCATCAACCTACTCACCTCGGTCTCAGACCAAGCTCCAACCACTCAACACAAGTTCTTCCGAGCTCTCCACAACTCTCTCTTCTTCATCAGCTCCTCCCTGGTCCATCTTCCTGAGTTACGAGAACCGCTACAACACTACGTCAGTCAGAACAGACGGTACATGACAGAAGTGGAGGCAGTGAAGATCTGGGTGGCTATGTTGTTCAGCAGATGTCAGCTTGTCAGGACGTGGCCGCTTCAAGATCTGGAGAAATGGGCAGCCTCCCAGGGCGTTGTTAGTTTTTTTTCTGCTTTTCTGTTGTTTCCGGCTAATCAGGTTGATAGATCAGTTTGACCGATAAAACATGAGTCCAGGGATCTGGAAGCTGACCAGCATGCACCAGATTTGTTTAGTATCATAAAGTGTTAGACTTTTCTCCGGCTGTACGTAATGACGATATCTCTTAGGGACTGAATCTGAAGGAGTCAAGTCTGGTGGTCTCTGAGACCAACAAGACAGTCTTGTCAGTGTCAATGACATCTGGCACACTCGATCTGGAGTCCGTAGAGAAACTTAAACTTATTTCTTTCAACACCTCCCTCTCTGAGGATCTCAGGGTTTCAGCTTTGCAGCAGGTTTCTTTTGTTGTCCCGATTGTTTTCTTTCTTTAGTTCATGGTTGATATACTTGATCTTATCAATCTTGAATCGATGTTTGATAATCGTGAATAGTGATATCTGATTTAGGTACTGTCATGTTGGTTGCTGATAATCCTGACACATATCTCAAATTCTTAAAACTTCACGAGAATCAAGTTAACATTATATTTCAGTTGGCTGTTCTACTCTCAGATTCGTCGGTTCACGGAAGTTTTGTTACCTTGCCCAACACTCTTCTTCACATGATTTGTGGTTAGTCCTGATCGACCCATCCATTTGGTCTAGTGAGGAAGAGAGGCGTTGTCTTAATTCAAGTTTCATTTAAAGGAGTGTGCAACAACGTTTCTCAGATTGCTGAAATGCTGAAATATTCCACATATCATGATACAAACGATCTCTCAGATATCGATGTGAGGAGTGGGCTGGTTTTGCCGATAGTAAAATGTTTACGACACTTAGTTCACCACAACCCGGCTACGCGGGAAACACTAGCTGCTAACACGGAAATATACGCTTCTCTACTCCGCATTATCGGTCAGTGGGACCTTAATGTATAAGTGGTTAAATAACATAATTCGCCATTTGATTAAGCCTCCGGCGGATTAAATTTCATGTCTTTGTCTTCATTTGCGTTTTATATAATCAAAAAGTGTGTAAATACAGAAAATATGTGGAGAATGAAAATACCCCGCATGTCAGGTTCCCGAGAAGCTGTAGAGGGAGGGTATGAGCCCGAGAGAGAAGTAGTAGCGGAGGTCGGTACTATCCTCCTTCTTCTCGTATCCCACAACTTCTCCTCTCCCCATTTCTGGTGGGTTACTTCACATTGACATCGCCATTGATATAATAATAATGATATTGTCAATATTCAGAGCCTTAATCTTTAATCTCCAGAAAATTGTATTGTCCGTCTAAACAATATTTTTTCTTCGATAATCTTTTCTTCAATAAAACTTTGTGCAGGAGTAACAGAAGCTACTACGACCTGTACAACGTGGTCCTGCCTGAGAGTGTGCCACTTTCTCTCCACCTGCCCACCCACCTGACCACCTTGTCACCAACACGCCCTCTACCTCCCCCCGTGGTTCCCACGGTCTGGTTACCATGGTTACAGGCTCATTATCACATTTCTTGTGTAGGAGGAGTTAACGCTTTTCTAGATAGACAGTCCGAGATACCGGGGGTTGAGGGACTCCGCAATGTCCTCAAGGTTATCTTTCTTTAAAAGTTCAGATAAGGATTTTCTGTTTAACGCTTCTTCTTTTATCCCTTGGAAAAACATTTTGACAAATTCTCTGTGAAGTATTTTACCAGGACTGAGGAAGTTTAAGCGAATGACAAATTTCCGGCAGGTAGCCTACATTCCAGCACACCTCCCTGAATCTTCCCATGATTACCTGGAGATGATATCCGCCATGTGTACGCTGTCAGGAGATAGTATCTTGAGTGAACTGGTCCAGGAGGAGATAAGGAGGAGGTGTAATGATACTCCGGACGTTCTGCCCTTACTCAAGTTTCACAAGTCGTCCTTTCCTCCCAACATCATCGGTTATTTTCTCAGGTAAAATTCGTGGTAAAGTGCTTAAGTTTAGAAAGCAAAGTTATACTTTCATCATCGTTCAAACCGCCAAGTCTATTTCTTCATCTTAGCCTTAAATAACTAGGACCTAAACTTTAAACTTAATATTTCAGTAAACTAGAAGAGACAACAGAAGCACCAGAATCATTAAAGATCACACATCAACTAGTAGATTTGTACAGTGAACACAGACCCTTACAGGAACAGTGCGCTGGGAGATTGTTCGGTCCTCTATTCAGGCTCTTCAAGTCTTCCCAGGACAAAATAGCACTCTCCCAGCTCATTGCTAGATGTTTGCCCCTTTCCTCGCGCAGGTGATCACACAAGAATTCTCAGAAAAAGCGCCATCAGTTGTATTGACGATTTTATTCTTATTTTACCACTTCACTCGGTTCTGCTTTAACTCTCAAAACCTCAAATTTCCATAAAAAGTGGAACGATATGATTGTAATCTCTAACGAACACTCAGATTGGAGGTGTCAGTGAGAGAGCGAAAAGATATTATCAAGACACTAACCAAACAGATAGATACGTTGTCCCATGGTAGAGGGGACTGTGATTCGTACATGGGAGCTCACATACTCAGATATCTGTTTTGGTAAGTACATAAGGGTCAGGGAAAAGCTAAAACAGACATTTCCATTTTCCACTCCAGTTCAAGCTTGTCTTGCTTATCATTATAAACAAATTTTCATTTGAACTTGAATTGAGGACTGGACTGGGGATGCAGATGATATAGGCCCTTTTCACGACAATATAATTTATAAATTTAACATCATTATAAATTAAATTATCAGATTTCGAAACACGACATGCTGATAAATCGAACTTCTGACAAGTGACAAATTACGGATAGTTTAAATTAACAATATCAATCCACTTATAAAAAATAATGATATTTATGATATTTAGTAAAAAAAAGTTCTATTAGTAAAAAAAGTTCAATCAGTAAGGGATGAGACATGTAAAAATTCATTTGTCCACAAGTTTCTACGTGCATGGTTTTCATAACTATGGTATACTTGAAGGAATGGCCGCATTTTTGTTGGCGATTGAAAGAAAATCAGTAGTACGCTGTGTCACATAATTCCTTGGTCGTTTAATCTCATTTCCCTGACTAAAACTTGTCAGCTGAGCTGGGATTTTCACTTTACCCACGACTAACCCTCTTGCTACTCTCAACACATATCGCCCAAATCGTTTGTTCGTGAAAGTGTAAAGTATAGGGTTACCGAAAGAGTTCAGTTCAATTGCTTGGATACCAAGTAATTCCAGGGCGAATGGAACTTTTCTGTCGTCAGATTTCCACATGACGTACATAATGTAAGGAGTCCAGCTGATGATAAATAGTCCTGACAACATACAAACTGTCGTCAGGGCTTTTGTTCCGGGTCTTGCTGCATTAACAGTGTTATTTCGTGATGATCTGTAGGCAATAACACAGAGAATAGAGTTTAGAATCGTTATACCTACGATAGGAAAGAATATGAGGCTGCCTATTGCAAACCTAAAAGCCGTTGAGGATGTCACATCAGATTCATAGATCGTAGAGAAACATTTTGCTGAGCTCTGAAAAAAGACCGCCTTTGACTTGAAGCCGAGACTAATGTCAGACGGTATGGTAGCCAACACCCAGATCGTCAGAATAACCATCTTAGCAGTGCGTGTCGAGATAATGCAATGGAGAGGGGCACACACCATTCGTAGTTTGTAGGCAGTAAGTGCGAGTATTGTCAAGGTGTTAACACAGCCCGGAAAAAAGGAGAGATGAGCACTGACAAAGCAGTAAACATCACCCAGAACAAACCTTCCCAGGATCAGGGTGACGCTGCTCGGGAAGATGTTGCAGAAGATGTAGAATATATCCGCTACAGCCAAGTTCTGTATGAAGAGCAGAGAGATTTGGTCCAGTTGTATGGCATTGTAGCGGAGCGAGGAGTAAAGAATGAGAGTGTTGCCAGCTAGACCAAGTACAGTTGCCATGGTGTTGTAGATAGCTAGAGTAACACGTTGGGGCGTGGTCAAGAGGAGATCTAGATTGTTGGAGGAAATTTCTGATATGTACAACATTGCAACCTGGTCCTGGAATAATATGTTTAAACCTACACAGAAAAGGAAGATCTGGATACATGTAACTCTCTACTTCTTGATGATTATGCTGACCAGCCCAGAAAAAACCTAACAAGGCCAAAAAGTCTACAAATTTGAGGACGAGTTGGAGTCAAAACAGAAAGAGATGGTCATGAAAATGTCGGGTATCGTAGAAATTCATTGGGTTCTGTCATCTGTGGCTTAGGCTATGTGGCTTAGGCTAGGTGGCTTAGGCTATGTAGCTTAGGCTATGTAAGAATTATATAAGATTATGTAAGATAAGATAAGAAATAAGACATGAGATAAGAATGTGATCTGAGGGCCTTAAATGAACTCTAACTTTTTTCTACCTCGTAGTCTGAAAACCACGCGTTTTTTCTGTCTGGAGGCGCGCTTTGCCTTTTGCGACTGATAAATTACAAAAAATCTAGATCTAACTTTTGCAGCTGAACGAAATTTTCCTCTCTTTCATCTTGTTTACATTCAGAACATGTAACAAGTATATTTTTTAAATCTTACTCCTATAATCTGAAACTTCATGATAATCAATAATTTTTCAGTAAATTACTCGTCGAGAACAGATCTAGCTCTAAAACAGTGGCAACTGAAAGTCCATAATTGGTGCAATCTTATAGAAATAAGTTATGGCCGGTGGACATAATCATTTACAGCATGTCTGACAGAGTTTAACAGGATTTTATCGCCATGCGGGCTTAATAACGGAATCTCGATTAGCAAAATAAAAATTCTGTGGGGAAAGGAACTTTCTACGAGGCATAACTCAAATAAAAGATATCTGAAATGCTAACAAGCGAACCGCTGTCATTGCATTGTGATTTTACCTCAAAATAGAGCGACTTTGGCTAATTAAAAGAACGAACATTCGAGAGAAACAACACGTACGAGAGTTTCAGCCACATGATACTGTAAACGCTTTACAAAGCGTCAAGGTAACCATATGGGCAGTCCACAGTTTATTGAATAAGATGTGATGAAAATACCGAGGTTCTGACGTAGTTCCGAAGGTCAAACTCGATTGATTTGATATCCTGGTCGACAAAAGGTCTCTAAGCCCACCTCAATCATCACCTTATAAATTGTCAAATCGTTGACACATCTGTTAGTCCCGTAAGATCGAGAACTAGGATTTAAATGGTTTGAATTTATTGAATGTACCACATGTGTGCTGATTGTTGAAGAGAACAAAAGCGATCGTTTTCGTTGAATTAATTTATTTTGGAAATTTAATATTCTCAACATTTAATAATCCTGATTGTGCAATGCAAGGTTTCAAAAAAGTCTGATTGGTTATGACTTAAGACGTCATCAATATTTATAAGGAGTGGTCTGTGATGCAATATCCAACATCTGTGTGGTTATATTCGCCATAGTTTATGCAATTGAAACACTTCACTAACTCTAAAATACCGATAGAAACTGAAAATCAGGCATAAATTATCGCCGAACATATTCAAGATATTTCAAATCTGGGTGTCAGTGAGACGTGTCCGGCGTTTCCTCACCCAGGTGGTGGTTGTTCTCTGATGTCACGCTCTAACGCTCTTACTTCGTCTCAGATTCGGTGAAATTTATGGGAACTTTTAATTACTGGAAACTTCAGCTATACTAGTAAAATTCAATCACTAATTTGTCATTCATTGCAGCTGCCTTGCGAACGTCAATACGCCTGAAAGTACAAGTTTAAAGATACGGTGGTTAATTCCTTGGATAACTGATAAAGATCCTGTGGTGAGACCTCCTCCCATTCCTTTTTTCTGATGTATCAAATAAAATAAATATGTTAATTTAATCATCTATTTTAAATAATCAAACTTAAAGGCAATAAATTTCAGATAAGAAGCGTTGCTTTCTCCCTGGACTTCCTACAACCTGAATCTCCACTCACTACAGAATCAGGTGTTGTCCTCGCAATCAGCGCCTTTGTCGATAACTCTGAAATCTACACAGTTCGTCACCAAGCTCTACGCTTTATACACCGTGTTATAAGTGCAGTTTCCCGCAACTCCGACGAACAAACCCTGGCACTCTGCGTGCTGGCCCTCAAGCGCATGTCCCTGTACGACAGCTGCACTGCATTTGTCCGGGAACTCAACCAGCTAGTTCTCTACAAGTACGACGAGGTTGACGTGACACAATCGCAGATGATAACGTCCTATTTCGAGGAGTTTACCGAGAAGGAGAGACCCTGGAAGTCCACGTTTGTGGGACTGTTCAGTATCCTGGAGGGGGTGTTGCAAGTCAACGTCACGTTGGGAGGAAGTGGAGTTGTAGCTGTGAAGAACAATGTAGATTTGTTAGTACCGTTGTTCCCTCTTTTCAATGTTGATATGTTGAAGAGCATCTTGTTATTTGATGTTTCTTCTTTGGAGGTCTATGTTTCGTGCTTCTGCAGATTGCTGGCACTTACAGATTCCTCACTTTGTGAAACTGAGTTTCTTCTCGATGTCATCAAGGTTCTTGAACTTGATAGTCAAAAAGAACTTGTGATTTATTTGAAGTCTCATTGTCTCAACTTGATAAAACAGCTGATCAAAGATGGCGTAATGGAAGACCATTGGGGTAAGATCCTTCCTTCCATAGCTAAATTCCTAGCATTCCAGCCCTTGCAGAACGAATCTTTACAAATCCTCAGTTGTGCATTGTCTCACAACAACAAAGCAGAATTCTCACATCTCCTTCAGAAAAACGCCGACCTTTCTAACAACCTGTGTGAAGTGCTATTTGACATATTCACAAAGTTCAAGATAACATCTCTAGCCCAGGATGACATGCTAGTTTTCAGTGTAACTGGATTGTTGTGCCAAAATGTGGAATGTTGTAGAGACAACGCCATATCTCACGGCATCATGGAGATATGTTACGATTACATGTTGCTTCTAAAGAAACACATGGGTGTCCTGGCAGTGGCTTCGGGGAAAGAGAACCGAGAAGGAAATGTTAGAGTTACCAAAACAAAGGGCGGTAAAGTAGTAGACATGGAAGATAAGAACTTACTGAAATCACTTAGCTGTGTGTTATACTGTTTGTCTTGCTGTGTAGATATCAGTCCAGCTGCAGCTGCCAGGCTTACTGATCTAGATATCATAGCAACTCTGGACCAAATGTGGGTTCACTATTGTAACAATATTGTCGTGTTGAACTATGTTGTCAAACTTCTCACTGTGTTAGCTAAAGCCATGCCTGCCTCTGTGAAACTCCTTGTCAACAACAAGAGTATGTTCTCACACTTGCTGGATGTTACTTTGAAAAGTGTTCGTTTTTCCAAGCATCCCATCACACCGTTGCGCGACATTTTCTTTGATTTTCTCTCCGTTATTTCCTCAAGTGGAGATGCAGTTTGTCAGATTTGGAAATCAGGATTCATGTCCAACTTTCCCAAGCTGGAGAAACAAAAAGTGGAGCCTGAAAAACTGGGAGTGTGGTTGAAGCTCATCACCCACGGTACTTACACCGCTTTCGGACAGAAGATGGTTCTCACCATTCCTAACATTTTGGACGTTTTGCTTGAGTCGCCTCATAAGTACAATGTTTTGATTCTTATCAGAAATCTTGTGTTTAACGTCAAATCTCACCCTAAACTTTTAACCCACAATCATTTGATTGACTATATACTAGCGTCAATATCGATTGATAGACCTAAACAAACTGTTTTGGCTTTGCAAGTGATGTTGTATTTTATTAAGTTTTCTACAAAAGCTAAGTCAGTCTTTCGTAATAAAGGTGCTGGGCAAGTTTTGGGAAAATTAGAGCTCCAGCTTAAGGATAATTCAACTGATGAAATCTCGGCTAATTTTGGGCAATTGCTAGAAGTTTATTCTTGATTTATAATCAACATACTGTGTACCTTAAAAGTGTTTTCAAAATTGCCTATGTATAAATGTAAATTGTCATAGTACTTCATTCAATTCAATAATTTGTGTGTTACATTGTAAAACAGATAAGATAGATGTACATTTTCAAGACACTTGCTGGTGTTATTCTTTGAAGATCGCGAATCTTAGTCTTGTCAATCTAAGCCACCACCAAGACCGATCTTAGCAAGAGAGGCTTTAATTTATTATTATCAAACTTTACCAATCTTTATAAATGGCCCAAGGGCACCTTCATAAGATTATAAGTTGCTCAGGAAAAACTATCCTGGGTCCACCAGGTCAAACATATCATGCCACCTCTTCCTGTCAGAGGCCAACATTCGTAAATTTAAAATGTCGCTATAATCGTTTAACGAAATATCACGATTTTTCAAGTCAGACTTTAAAACATCGAACAAATTTATGCGGTGCCTTCCTCTTCTGCCAGGTAAAATTGTTACTTGATTTACAACAAA
>JH152979.1:144001-167369 GCA_000226015.1 Mnemiopsis leidyi
CTGACTACAAACCAGCCACATGACCTATACATTATAAGAATTGTCTGCTTCATGAAATTAGTTTGTTATTCTTAGGCAATGTAAGTTCATTGTTCTTAATGACCTTTGTTTCCTGGATAGCAAGAATGTCAAGCCCGTAAGACATAAAATCCTCCTCCAGTAGGTGCTGCTTCTCAGGTTTTGAAAGTCCAAGCACGTTAAAAGTACCCAACCTCAGCATACTAAAAAACAAAACACACAACATGGAGATTCCAGGATTCCAAGATAGTCTTCAGGGTTGAGCAGTAGACTTTAGCTAGATGACGTCGTCACTTGTCATACCACCTTTAATTTAGAAACTTTAAATGATATGTACTTGCTTAGAGGTATGGCTAAAAAAATAAGTGGAAAGAATTGTTTTATTAGTTGAGTTTGATATGCACTGACAAGATTTTGAAGATGCTCCCTTGAGCTATTCAACGTTTGTTATACAGTTTGATATATATTGATATGAATTTGATATTAATTGTTAAAGATTGTAAAGAAAATCGCGGGAAAATTAACGGTTTTACACTAAATTTGGTAGGCGCGACGACATAATTGTAGTGAACAAGTCACTGCTCTCGTCGTGCATAACGTGCGCGTCGCGCGTTATATGTCATTGAGTGCGCTACGTTTGTACGCACTTGTCTTATCCTACTAGCCAGTGGCTGTCTGGCCTTCTGCGGTCTGCCGCTTGCCTAGGGACCTTAGTCAGCAGTCATTGTTGCTTTAAGCGGAGGGGGCGGTAGAGAGTCTTTTATTGTTTACAGCAAGAAAGGGGAAGCGGAGAGAGTTGAGAGAGACGCGAGGAGCCCGGCAAGCCAGACGTTGTCTACAGCCTTGTCTGACTTCGTCCGACCCTCATTCGAAGCGAATGGGAATAAAATGACAGGAGGGTGCGCGCTGCCGTAAACTACAGTGTACAGCCCAACAACGTGAGGCTATTTTCAATCATCAACAAAATTTGAAAATCAAAAATGGGCCGTAACGTGAAGCTACTCAATCATGTTTAATATGCTTAAACATTTTGAACTTATCCAATTCCGAGCCATGATTTTCATTAAGTAATTTAGGTGCAACTCATCGTGATTTGGCATCGCAACAGCAGATGCAGTAAGCATAGTAATGCTACTTCTCATCATTGATCAGCACCTATATCGGACTTGCAAAGGCCTATGACCGCACCAGTAGAGGAGGCAACTGCAAGAGTTTGGAGTAGATACGCATAAACAATAATAATCAAAACTGATGTCTGTGTATCCCCTCTACTTAATTTACATGAACTGCATCTGATAGTGGTGACTTGTCGTCTCACGTATAGCAAGTGTCGTCTAAAGCAGCAAAACTCTTTACTCTTGTCGCGGTGAAACAAAGCTCCAGACTCCAGTTACATAATATTGCTTTGTTGGCGAGAAAAAGGTTCCCGGTTAAGTTGTTAGTCCATCTATACTTCTGAAAATCGAAGGTTTTGCTCGAAACCCAAGACTGAACAAAGGAAGGCCGGCTTGGTATTTTGAAGGCGTGATGATTGATGCTGTGGTAAAGACAGTTGAAACCACTTAAATGATAACAAGGACCCGACAACAAAAGTCGTACAATGCCCAGTGTATCGTATAGCAGTGTCTTGTATGACCAGCTAGCGAACATGTGTCAGTGCCAGCTTGTTTGCTGCCGGTTCGGGGGGGGGTGGGGATGGTACAATACCGACCTATCGGAGTACTTCGGACATCTTCGCACCAAGAGTATATCGTACATTTACAAGATATGTTGACCTTCAGTAGGCCAGTTCTATGGCTGCCTCACAACTAGTCTGACAGTCAAGTTTTTATTCTAACTCGATGTCCACATTTTGTTCCATGCGTGAACTCGCGTGGCCAAAAAGCGATAGATACCTCGGCGGTGATATGCATCAGGGTTTTCCGCGCCTTCCAGAACCAGAGTGTCTCGCCCTCGCTTGAACCCGTGGCCTTCGTACCTGCACCAGTACATCAATTACGGGGAGCCATGGGGAACGGTAACAGCTTATTAAATAGAGAGTACACCGCCGAGTGTAGATTACAGTCACACTACTATGGTGGCAGCGGCCGGTTATTCAGCCACAGGTCACACGCGAATCTGAGGATTTCCACGTGGCCGTAGACGCTGGTTATATGTTATATGTGCCTATCAGACGGTACAGCAGAAAAAGGACGTACATCCGTATATCACACTCACCTCTTAGGTTGGTTAAAGTCAGGAGCCATAATGACACAGAACTTTGCATATATTAAACTCTCTCTCTCTTGACTCTGATGTGTGTGGTGTAAGCTATAGAGCTAACCTAGGCAGAAACAAATAGTAAGCTCCACCGCAACGCAGCCCGTACAGCATATATGCATATCCTGGAGTACGAGGTCAAACCTTTAACTTACCGACAACCATTTGTAAATTATAACCACACATCTGTGGTGCGGGCCCGGTTCAAGTAGCTCAGGTACAGTGAGCGTTGAGGTGATGGGTTGGCGTAGGAAATTTAGATTTAGCTGCTAAGTTGTTTTTGGGAGGGGATTAAAGGACACAATTCTCTAACTTTATACAAATTGAGTGAATTGTGATAAAACAAACAATAGAAAAGAGGCGGTAAAAGAAGCAAGCGCTTCACCTCGAACATACCCATATTGAAACGTTAAAAAAACTTCCTTGATTATAGATTGACATGGATCAAATAAAAAGAACTCAATTGACAAAACAAATCATTAAGCCAACAACAGCGGCTGTTAATAAAATCAAACGATAAATTTACCGGCAAAAATAAAATCCAAGATCAGGTAGCGTCAATCTTCGTTATGAGCTTGATAGGCAAGGAACTTTGCTCCAGTAATTCCTTGTGAGGATGAGTACATTTGTCCCGGATGACGAGCAATTCCTCGAACGTGTACTTTATAAGGGACTTACTCAGAGGATCCTCATAGACCTCGTATTGGGGCGTGGTCAGTGTCTCGTTTGACTCCGCCTGCTCGAACTTCTCAACCAGAACATTGAGATGTTTCTGGAGCTTGTACTGGTTCTCAGTGCCACACAGTCCCGGGACAAAGAGGAGCTTGCAGGCCTCCGGTTTAGTACAATCAAGACACATGACAGGCGTTTTGGTGATGTTTTGAGCACTGTTGATAAGTCTGTCTATCAGTTCGGGACTGTTTGTCAACCTGTTGTGCAGCTTGAGCAACATCCCGAACTTTTTCTCCGGCAATGACGTCATAAACTTAACCAGAGAGACAACATCAAAGACCTGATTACTGTTGCCACTAAGGTGGTACGTCAGGTTTTCCGCGTCGACTTTCTCCACCTTGATGTCGACGGCCGGGTACAACTGTCTAAGTAACTGCAACAAATACCCACTCTCCCGCAGCTCCTGGTACACCGCTATCGGCACTTCTTCTGTGATGTACTCGGTGTTGTCCGGCGGTAGAGATGCGGTAAACAGATCTAACGCTTTGGCGGTCGTCGCGCGGTCTCCTGAAATTGCAGGAGAGGTTTAGTAATCGAGCTAATCAAATTAAGCGAGTGTATCTAGGATTAATGGGTTTTTAATTTGTGGTAATTTGAGAGGCCAAGACGAGATTTATTTTGACTGTCTCTTAATGATGCGAAATTAATTTGATTGAAGATGATAACTTCAATACAAACGCCAACTTATTTTTGAGCAATTTAGCTAAGGGCTATCCAATCCATTTTTTGAATTTCTGTCCAACCTAAAACTTATTTTGAAACAATGATATACGTACAGTAAATTCAGACCCGCATCCTTCACTTCCAAGAGGTCACCCATCCAAATTGGCTAACCCTTATTATGCTTTAAGACAAAATACTAAGCACTCCAGCTACATTGAGTTTCTAACGAACTTTTATAACACATGCATACAAATTACACAACTCTTAGAAAAATCGACATCTAATGAGCTTACATAGCAGCTAAATGTGCAAAAAGACAGAAATGATTATCGAATTATAAAACATCATATAAAAAAATGATTAAAAACGGTAAGTGCAGTCAATCAAATACAAAACAATACTCAGCGATTTCATTCAGCAACAAAGAAGAACACACTATGATATGAGAATCGATATTGTCGTGTACTCATTCATCTTTCTTTGAGTTGTAGAACTTGTTGTTGAGATAGGAGTTAACCCTGTATTGACTTTCGTACTGAGGCAGGCCCAGGCAAAACACGTACGTTTTACAACTCTTTACGTCAATCATTTCCGGAATCTTTCCCTTGGAAAAGCGAGTTATTTTGCCGATTTCGGCACGAATTTCGCCAACATTGGAGACCTCATCATCAGGAATGTAACACAGAGTTCCAACTCGCTTCCGCGGGGACTCCAAAAAGTACTCGATCAAACGGGCTGCCTCGTACACATATTTCTTCATTCCTCTCAGGATAAACTTATCGTCTTTAGTCATTATGGATACTTGAGGACACATGTGTTCCATAACACGGTAGATGTAACGGCCAGTCCCGAGAGCCAGTGCTATACTACCCGGTTCTTCTAAGTCACTGAGGATCTCGTGGGTGATGATGGCGGTGGCATCTGGATCTGTCACAGGGTCGAAGACGTGCCTTATTTGGTTTATGTTGTGGGGAGGACCTGAAAATTTTCTCTTTTTTTTCTTTAATGAAGAAAAATTTCGTTAGTCATAAATCTGAGACATAAATAATCCAGTCTTGCTAGTGAACCCAGTTTATGATAATTAATTAAGCCTATAGACTGGGTTACAAATAAGTGTTCGTTAAATTAAGTACGGAGCATAACAATACTAGACTGACTGACTAGAGCCATTACAGCTTCAATGCGAGGCGATTTTAAAGATCGCAAAAAGGACTCACGTAAGTTATTAAACAATACTAATTTGATAATTCGTATAACGTAAATGTAACGTAAAACGTAAATGCCAAATTTTGGTAAAAGTAAGAATTGAAATCAAGGCAAAGCAGTTCACTGTTGCACTCCTTCAAGATAAAAAAGAATTAAATGAAGCAACTCCCAAAAGACAAACATACAAAGTAACGCATGCAAATAGGAGATGCTCAAAAACCATTTACCTGATAAACTGATGTTATAAAACTTTGGCTCATCACAGGGGGAAATCATGTAGAATGCACCGAGTTCCTTCAATTCTGCCTTCAAGGACGCGTTTTCCAAGAACGCCAGCAACTGAAGATGAGTGATACGTTTTGAGCGGTAAACAGTGGAACCTTTATGAGTCTCTGGCTGAGAAATAGCACCGTCTTCACCACTGGAAGACCGGTTATAATTTCGTGCTCCATCAGACTCCGCAGAGTTCTGTCGAGGTAGGCTACTGGTGCTAGAGTAGTCAAGACTCACTGCTCTAGCTCCAGGGCCAGGTAGCGGTCTTGTTTCGTAGTCTGAGTTTTGGCGGGAGAAGACGGAGGAGCTGGTGTTTTGGCGGGAACGGCTGTTTTCACGTGGCAAAACTTCCGAGCTGTCCTGACGAGAAAGCTTCCGTTCTGAACTAGTGGATTGGGTCCGGGCCATGGCGAAGGGTTCAAGGTCGGGTTTAATTTGAGCGGACGGTAGATCAGTCTCTGGGGTGGAGGGATTGCTGAGGGGGGTTGGGAGGAATCCTTTTGGTCGGATCATAGTGATAGGAACACTGTTACAAACATCCACACTACTCTGACCGGGAATTCTAGTCGCGGGTGTCATGGTTGGGGAGTCTAATACAGCTCCCTTCATAGCATGTTCCCCTGTTGCCAAAGGAATTCTGGACTCAGGCATGGGAACGTTTGCGTTGGGTAGCCTGCTAATAGGAACGGTGTTTTGATCAAACGGAACATTTTCGATAACAGGGAGCATGTTATTCTGGAGGGATTCCCCTCCTGAGTCCATCGGAGGTCTTGAAGCTGGTAATGTGGGTACAGTCGTTATAACAGGAGGTTGGATCATATCAGGCGATTTATCCGTAAGATTGATATCTGTTGGAGTGTCAATACCAAATCCTGAGAATTCAGGCTCATGAACGTTAGGACTAGTTTCGTTTAAGATAAGCTCGCTAAGGTCAATAAAGTCATCGTCGTCATCCTCGGAAGCCCTGGAAATGCCGATTTGAGGAGCACCCTCTGCCTCCAACATGTTGCCCATAGCTCCGGGTTGTTCAGGCGGACTGTTGTCCAACACCAACAGTTCTACCTGATCTTCCATTTTGATCTGCTGCACTTCAAAGGACAAATTTCGGGTGATGTCGTCAGCAGAGGACTGCAGAAAATTGTAAAAGGGTGACTGAACTGGAATACCAGTTCTCAGAGCTATGATGTTCTCCAAGACACAAAGATAGCCTCTGCGATCTTCGCTGTTTGCGGTACGACGCAGACAGTTCAACAATGCGCGGTGCAACACGGCAGGATCCTCTTGATAAGGACTAGTCATGGTAGTTGTGTGACCTATACAGTTTCCCTGATGTGGTCGTCATACGTCAATATATAGCTCAATTATAATTTCACAATTTCAATCATTTAGCATTTAAGCAAAAGTAATGTTTTGAAGATACATGTGGTCGTCATACGTCAATATATAGCTCAATTATAATTTCACGATTTCAATCATATAGCATTTGAGCAAAAGTAATGTTTTGAAGATACATTTCCAAATTTCGATCTTTATAAGAATTTTTGTTTCTATCGAGTACGTATTATATAATAATCCTATGTTTTGGAGCCAGTGAAACTCAAAATTGAAGCATAAATCAATAATAAATATCTCTGTATGTAACAGTCTCAACTGAGTCAAAAGATTTGAAACAAAGCATGTGGAAAAACGTCCGACCAAAACACAACAGTTTGACATGTAATTTGGACATTTAAAATCATCAAGTACTTACACAAGTTTTACTGATCAAAAACAACAACATGCACAATCTCGACACTCATAAAGCTGACCAACCGAGCACTAAATTATTGGCATAATCGAATTACAGCAATAAGTTTCGGCCAGCTCTCAACTTTAAAAGTGGTCATATGAAATCTAAAATCAATTATGAATGAATTCTGAGGATGATCTAAATTGTGAGTTTAGGTCTGGTCATAATAGTTGATTTGCTCTGATGTGGTCTAACTGTTTATTGATCTTGATTCAACTATGTTTATATGATTGGCAGACCCTAAACAGTTCAACTAATATGTCATCTACCTAACATGATTTAATGCAAAAGTTAAAATTATCAACGAAAATAGAAGTTTAAGAGTAAAATTTAGCTTAATACTGCTGTTTACACTCGTTGTACGTGGGATGAATTCTAACACTAGAAGTATAAAACTTGACAGCAAAAATAAAATCAGCCATAATGAATGAATGTGGAATATATACTTATATATAATGTATCATATCCACTCCTTCGAAAGAATAAGAAATTATAAATGGAGGTAAGGGATTGATCGTTGCTAATATATTAAAGTTTTCTGCCGGAAAAAATGCAGACCCTGAAACCTGGCAGTGGCTTTAAAAACGTTATCGCAATACTGATGAGTTAAGTTTCCAGCTATATGCAGTTGGGACACAAAGGCAACGAAGTTCAAACAAGGCACAAGAATCAGGCCAAGGATTAAATGTGCAGCTTTATAGCAATCACTTAAATGTGTAAAACATGAATCATATATGATAGACTACATTTCAAAAGTAAAACAAATCAGCAAAAATTTACATAAAAATTTAAATAATACTTCAATTATCATACTAGATTACGCCTGATTAAATAAGCAAAAATCATCAATTAATTGAAATTACATTAACAGAAGGGCGATAATTTTTAGCCTTACCTTATGTAATTGATGTGACAGCTGACTAAAAACTAAATTTGGCTGAATATTTAAACAACAGGAAATTTTGAAAAGCAGAAGTATTATATTTGATAATCAATAACTTTCTACATTTAATTGCAATGTAGTATGTACAAGTATATGTATTGTGCAAGTAAGGTCTTTCATCTGCAGAAGCATGGCACCTAGGCTAAGTGCTGAAAGATGTGGATATTCGCCTGACCGGACCAGTACTTTCTAAGACTCCACCATAAAATCATAAAACAATTTAACAACTATGACATTTCAATTATCCGTTATCGTCTGTGTCAACGCATTGCACATCATTGTTCTCGACTTTTATTTCAACAACTTCTGTTTCACAGTCAACTGAAGAGTGGTCAGAATTTACCCCGTTGGAGCTGGTACCGTTAGACATCATGTGATCATCACTAGAGCTGGTTACCATGGCAACTGCATTATCATCAGTACAGTCCTCCTCAAGAATGAAAATCTGATTGTTAGCAGATTCATCTTGCGCTCTACTAGCACCAGAAGAATTCTGCTCCATCCGCTCAGAAGTAGCTGGGATCTTTGCTCCGCACATCTTGTTGTGAATTGGCCAGTCCCTTTGCTGGCAAAACTCTGAACAGTATCTGACCAGATTGCAACGGCCACACTTGAAGGGTGCAGGCCTGTTGCAATTAGCACAGTGGCCAGTGTCCTCTCGTCTACGAGATTTGTTCATTTCGGTCTGGCTTAGAACTTGGGCTAATGTGTCTGTTATTGCACTCTTGAAGTCATTAGAAAATCCACGACTTGAGGAACCAGTTACACTCTTTTCGTATTGATTCATCATATCTTTCAATGAAGAAATTTCTGTTTTCATACCCGTTAAAAGACTACCCAAACTTGAGATCCCATCTTCTAATATTTTTGTCTTTCGGGTAAGTTGATCAATTGAATTTCGTATACTCTTGTGAAAATGGGCATGACCTGGACCAGAAGAACTAGGACTGAGGATTATTCCAGGATTCTCCACTTCTTGTGAAATTTGAGGTTGCGGGGTGACTGATATGGAACATTCTGTACTTTCCTCATCTTCTTCATTAACCCTGGCTTCTTCACTTTTGTTGGCATTGTCAATAGACTGACTGATTAGGGATAACAATTGACTCATGTCATTTGGATCTGTCTCATAACCCGAGCAGGTTGCATTTGCAGATTGACTTCGTGAAACCATGGATGGCATGGAAAGTTCATCTTCAGCTCGCCTTTTCCTGTTTGGAGGACAAAAGAATTTTATTGGTCCAGGTGTTCCTTCACTGTTTTCCCCTCCATCTTGGCCACTACAAATTTGACAGTAGCAGTTAAAAGCATGGATTTTTAATTCACCACTGTTAAGAAAAAAATAAAAGGGTTTTCCATCGAGTTTGACACTTCTTTTCCAGTCTTTAGATGTTTCTCTCCCACCAAATTTTTCAAATTCTTTAGGAGTAAACCATTTTGTAACAGAGTTTTCACAGTGAATACATTTTCCTTTGCTGCCACTTCCTAGCTTATCGGGGTGCAGAGTTCCTGACTTATTGCCGCAGCTCTGAAAATCATATATATGAAAATATGGCAATGGAAGGTGAAACTAGTAATTACAGCCTCCCAAAATCAATTAAACAGCATGTCATTCTGAGCTGCAAGAGCTTTATTCTCCCATCTGTTAGCAGCCAAAAAATAAGTAAACCACTTTGGACAGAGAGTTGAAATTTAATCGATTTTGGGACACCATTGTAAATTAGCATACCGCAACTGGTAATTGAGTGCATCACTGCTTTACTTGCAGTCATGAATGAGTTTAAATTAAGCCGATTAAACTTACAACACTGTACACAGTTTTTATTGCACTGGAAAGGGTTGTTGATTCACTGCGCTGCACCATGACCAGACATCATGAAACAGACATCCTGGAATGGAAAATCAATTTGACTTACACAAGAATAATAACTTATTTTCCAACAGGTTACTTTGAATGCTCATAATAACAATATATAGATTCACAATCTTTGCACCATCGAATTTCTAAGAAATGCCAAATTTGCAATATGGTTTTGTTGTTATACTGCACATTTGGTCACTTATTGTGAAAATTATAAACTGTCCATTTCCCTATCGTCCCTAAACTTTAAATGTTCTGCTTATAAAGATCCAGTTTTCAACGTTTTACTGTAGACTTAAGGGGACTAGATCAGGGAAGTCATAGCTGTTAAACTTAAACTGTTTAACTTCGAGCTACGAGCTCTGATTTGAATTGACAAATGCACTTAAATTACGAGTCAGCTTGCAACATCAGATTTGCCTCAGCTAAGTTATAATTGCCAAATTTAAGGTTTTACAGCTCGGTGCATAATAATTTTGAAGTATTAAATCGAGAAAGGAGTCAGCAGAAGCCACCATGAATTATCCAGTATCTTATCAAGTATCTTTACATCTTACACTGTATTAAGTGGGGTGTGATAAATACATGGTTCCGGCACTCAATTGAGTACACAAATCATCCTAAATTTTCTTGTCAGATATGAGTGCACTGACAAACACCAAGGAATAAAATCAGAGGCTAGCTTCCAACAAGAGGGCAGATTTTCGCGCAACGACGGTTAATCAAGTGACCGAAAGACTACTTGCAGAAAAATTAAGTAAATGAATGTGAAAGATTATTTAACTTAATCTGTGTTTCATTATTGAAGCTTTTCTTAGACAAGAATGCTGAACAATTTAAAACTTAATCACGATCAGAAGTTGAAGAACGGAGTAGGAGCTGAATCAACTGTCATAGCGATGCTAATAACCACGGTGTGGTAAAGGAAGAACAAGATGATGCGACAGATCTTTTTAATGTTCTAGCTAGCTACCTTACATTTGTATCAAGATCGTTCTGTTAGCGGTAACCAAACGTCCATACTTATAATTTTAGATTAGAAAGAAAACGTGTTCACTGGCGCTCGATTTTCAAACTCTGACTTTTTGTAGAACTGAGCGCGCGCCACCCTGCATGACAAAATAAAACAGTAATTGAAGCTGAAGCTGACTTTGTATTTTTAAAATAAACAAAATAAATTAATATGATTTTATTTTTAAATTTTTATTTTTAATTAATTATGAAGCATTATTAGTTATTTTGTGTATTAAATTTTTGTTCTAACATATTTATTAATTTTTGTGACTATGTCTAAGTATGTCTAAGGATGAAGAAAATATTTCTACAAGAAATTTTAGCTCGTTTTATTGCCTCCGTGGACAACACAATAAAAGTGTAATTTTCCCATGGTAAGTTATTAATTTCATATCTTTTTGCTTTCCAATCATCACTCTTTCACTATACGTAACGCCGCGCATGATTCTGCCCAGCGTTAGCTAAGCGCTTAGATTAGATTGGTAATTTATGAATCGAGCGCTATTTTGCCGGTATGGCTAAACTTCTACACAAAGACGTGTGTTGTGTTGGCTTAAAAGCGTTAAACTGTTCCGTTTTTATCGATCTACTATTTGGAATTTAAGACGTTCAATTTCGTTTTTGGTTCAATTTCGTTTTTTCAATTTCGTTTTTTGACTAGGTTAATGGAGCACCTTAATATGAACTAAAACAGTTACCATTCTTAATTTCTGTGAGACTTGAGGGCCAAGCTCTTCAGTTAATATTGATTCACAATGAATCGCGTTTGACCATATGTTTTTATTTTGCTTTAAACGTGTATTCATCATTCATAGGTCCATTAAGGAAAACAGTAGCCATGACTGCGGTTGGAGATGGACCTATGAGTCTGATGGAAGCACTCCGGGAAACCCTCAAGAATGCCGTGATAGTTGACGGTGTCACCAGAGGTCTACGTGAAAGTGTGAAGAGGCTCGACAAACGTGAGGCTTTGCTCTGTGTTTTGGCCGAAAGCACCGATGAGAAAAACATCTTAAAGTTGGTGGAGGCCCTCTGCCGTGAACATGGAATCAACCTCATCAAGATAGACGACGCTAAGAAGCTCGGCGAATGGACCGGACTGTGCAAGATCGACAAGGAAGGTCAAGCTAGGAAGGTCGTGCGATGCAGTTGTGCTGTTGTTCACAGTTTTGGAGCTGAGAGTCAAGCTCTAGACATCATCAACGACCATTTTAAGCACTCAGTCGCTGCTGACGCCTAATTTGAATCTTCTTTGAATATCAGACTTTTTATCAATTTACAAAATGTGTATTTCTTTAGATCTCACGTAGACTCAATGAAACACGTTTACTGTCATCACTTCTGCTAGTTATCTTTTACAGTTAACTGAGATATGACAGTCAGCCACAATTTAATACTTACCGCTATTTGCTAGGATGGCTGCGTACATTCTTTTCGAACATTCAGCCGGATATGCCCTCTTCAAGAACATCGCCATGGAAGACATAGGATCCCAACTTGACCAGGTATGTAATAAAATGTTCTTAAATTAAAAATGTTTTCAATCTAGGTCACCGGGACCGACCTTGTCCAATTGCTCTACTGTTTGATATACTGATTTCTAAATAAGACTTAAATTTATGTTTAAAATTTTTTCACAGGTTCAAGCTGCCGTGCTAGATCTAGCCAAGTTCGGCAAAGTGGTGAAACTTGAGTCGTTCCTGCCCTTCAAATCTGGTGCAAATGCTTTAGAAAACATCAATTCTATTTCTGAAGGTAAGGTTTCGTTTTCGTCTGAATTCTAATACCGTTGCTAAGACTACATAGATTTGTTGAATAAGTTAGTTAAATTATACATCTGGCAAACAACTTTGCGCCGATGAAATTCAACCATTTTCTTGAATTCTCACTTCTTCAAGACGATTACCTGAACTTAACTCCATAAACTTTCCAGGAGTTGTACACGAAGATTTGAAAAACTTCCTCCAGACGATGTTGCCAAAAAAGGCGGGTAAACTTGGAGTGTCAGACAGCCGAATTGCGGGCTCCATCACTGAGGAATTGGACCTTGAATGTGACTTCGGTGGTGTTGTGGCGGAGATACTCCGGGGTATCAGGTAACCTTTTTCTGCTGAAATCTGGTCTTTTCAGTTCTATGACAAGAATTATCGTATAGGTTCAAATCAGAATGACTATTGACTAAACAACGCATGTAATTTTAATGTTTTTCAGATTCCATTTTGCCAAGTTTGTGGACGGTCTGTCCGCAAAGAACTGCGAGAAAGCTCAGCTCGGTCTTGGACACAGTTACAGTCGATGTAAAGTCAAGTTCAACGTTCACAGAGTGGACAACATGATCATACAGAGCATCGCACTGCTAGATCAGATTGACAAGGACATCAACACTTTCAGTATGAGGCTTAGGTCGGTCTTCGCAACCCGGATTTCGATTTAGCGTTTTTATATGTGATAGTGTAAGTAAAAATGAAGGAAATTAACTGGCCGGGAAAAAATAACAATCAACTTCACTTTCAGAGAGTGGTATTCCTATCATTATCCCGAACTAATAAAGATAGTCCCTGACAATGTTATGTACGCTAAAGTTGTCAGCTGTATCAAGTCTCGGAAGGTAAATACATAATATTTGATTATGTTAAGTGGATACTGAAAAATGGAAGCTTTTTTGGCTAGTTAAATGTTTCAGCAACTATTGTTCAGTTTCTGTGTACATCAAAATATTTTTCGATCTTGAAATTTTTTTACAGGATCTAACAGAAGAAAGTGTAGCCAAATTGGAAGAAATTATAATGGACAGTGCTAAAGCTAAAGCTGTGTTCGAAAGTGCTAAAATTAGCATGGGTCAGTTTTCATCATTATCTTATGAAGACTTAAAGAAAAATATTGCTCGACTGGTCGTTATTTTCGCGTTTTCTTTTACATGATATTTCACATTAGTTCTTCATACCTCCTAACCCACTTTTTTTCAGGAATGGATATCTCGCCGATAGACCTTATCAACATACAGAGCTTCACAGCGCGTATCATAGCGTTGAACGAGTACCGATCCAAGTTGAGCTGCTATTTGGGAGAGAAGATGAATCAATGTGCTCCAAATCTTACAGCTCTCATCGGGAATCAGGTCAGAGTGATGTTTATATCATTTGCATTTACGTTCATTATTGTTTCAAATTATTTAATAACATTTAGTTTTATCTTGTCTAGAAAACAATTGGTATCGACGCTCAATTTGTGATCCGTATCAATTTATTGAAAGTACAATTCACATTTTGTAGGTGTAATTAGATAAATATCTGCTGTAAAACTCAGCAAGTCCATTCCAAACAATTGAAGCTGAGTTACCCATTTCATTGTTATGTGACGATCCGTTACATGGTGCATTGAAAACTCCTTTGTCTTATGTTTACCATTGTTAACTATCATTTATTTCATTGTCCGTCTTGATTTAATGGGTACTGGCAAAGATAAATGTACATGTATAACTACTTAACTTCGGGATATACGGGAGAAGTTTCTGGCACTAAATCCTCAACAACTGGAGTTACTCTGTCCTGGCACAAAATCCTCAACAACTGGAGTTACTCTGTCCTGGCACAAAATCCTCAACAACTGGAGTTATTCTGCCCTGGCACAAAATTCTCAACAACTGGAGTTACTCTGTCCTGGCACAAAATCCTCAACAACTGGAGTTACTCTGCCCTGGCACAAAATCCTCAACATCTGTTACTCTGACCTGGCACTAAATCCTCAACAACTGGAGTTACTCTGCCCTGGCACAAAATCCTCAACAACTGGAGTTACTCTGCCCTGACACAAAATCCTCAACAATTGGAGTTACTCTGCCCTGGCACAAAATCCACAACAACTGGAGTTACTCTGCCTTGACAAAAGCACACATTTTTTTCAATACCAATCCTTTCATCTTCGGATTTCATGGTGTTGACCACTGCATCTCACATTTAGTCTCAAGATATTTATGAGAGTGTCTAGTTCGTGACGTACACGCTGATTTCGATGTGTCCACTTAATATTTGCCACTTACTTTCTAGCCAGTATTAGCGGACGAATATACCTTCGTTTAATCCTTGAGTGCAAGTGTATTGTTGAAACTATATTTCTAACTTTTCGCTTCGGCTTATCATTAAGAATTGACCTACCTTTAGGCTCTACTGTTGTCTAATTCGGTTGCCCAAAAAACCAGAGTTTGCTAACACAAGTTATATTACACTTCAGTTTTCTAGACTTGGTATTTTTTCATATTATTGAATATTTATACCCTACCACGGTTTTTCTATGCTATGGGATCTCTGTATTTTCCCATTAACTATGTCTGCGGTGACTTATCTTTTTTTCTGTCATGGCTGATGGTATCGTTGTCATTCAACATTACTCGTGGGTGCGTTACTCTTCGTTCAAAATACGCTCTCTTTATTGGGGACCACCGGGCTTCTTACCTCATCGTTAGTTGCTTAAAGAAGTTGGAGATGCATGCGATTTAAAGTGTTATTAAATCACGTTTCTCAACTGTCACAATTATATGTTCTCTATCCAGTGGTCCGTAAATGCGTGTTTCCAGGTTGCTCTGCTATTTGTCTGCAGACAACTTCTTTGATTACATGTGAACCTTCTTAGAACAGGAATTGGTATTGTGTCTAGCAGCCACAGTGTTTATCATCTCTTTGAGATCCTCCTTCGTTGTTTACTCTAGACCGTACTCATATCGGTACTGAATATGTCGTCCGTGTGGGAGTTCTGGTCTCAAAATAGGGAGATCAACTCTTACATTATAAAACTTCTTTAACAGTAAAACTTCTTTAACAGTAAAACTTCTTTAACAGTAAAACTTCTTTAACAGTAAAACTTCTTTAACAGTAAAACTTCTTTAACAGTAAAAATGATCCCAAATAATTAAATTAAAAATTACAATTTTAACTATTAAAAGAAAAATTGGTTTATTCCGAAGAAGCTGGTTTGAAACCCCTTTTATCCCTGTTATTTTAATGAAATCGAAGATCTATCATTTTATAAAAACACAAACAAATAGTTATATTATGTCTGTCATTTAAGCTTTTACAACTGTCAACCTTCAAACCATATTTTTTTTGAACTTTCTCCATCACCAACCTTCTCTTCCCTGCGACTGAAGCTAGGTTAACTTGCAGTCGACTCAACAAGTCTCTTGTAGCTCCCTTTTTCAGTTACCGGCCCTGGCGGCTTCCTCTATTTGTAATGGCATTTCAGCTGTCGAAAAGTGGGCCCAATTTAATTTTGCGTAGCCGGCGAGCTAGGGAGGTATTACAAAAATACTGCTAAGGGTAAATATAACTAGTTAGCTATAAGCTGGAATAATATGTTACAGACATTTTGTAGTAGTATAAATAGCTATATGCGGCAAATATTTCGACTTACCAAGTCAGTAATCTCAATGTATTTGAAACTTACTGGAAAGCTGACATGCCTTCTTGCAACTGTGAGTCTGGACAGAATTCGGTCCCTGCATTTCTTGAAAGGCATTATTCTAATCCTTAAGTTAGTTGCTCAAGTATCAAAAATAAAAATTGGATACATCGAGTAAAGGCAATGAATAAAGAGTCACTGCTCAAGCAGTAAAATATCTAGTTGACCTGTTAGAAAGATAATTCTTGCAAAAACAAAAGTGATAAGTTAAAATCATATTTTCGAGTGTTCAATATCAATTTTGAGCTTGTGCCAAGAATAAAAAGAGTATTTTTATAACATTTTTTCATCAATCATCATGGAAGTAACTGGATACAGCTAATTTGTCTTCAAATAGATAGGCTGTTGTGGTGAATGTGCGTGGACAAAAGGAGACAGGTGTGATTTCCAGTGTGTATGAATACTTACTCATTGTCTTAACAAGTACAAACATAAACTCAACATCTTCTCTCGAACATCCAATCTTATTATTTATCCATCCTGCTGAATCATGATTTAATACAAACCTTCCACTCCACCGGGATTGAAGATATTTTCCACCTCCTCCCTCCCTACCTTCTAATCACCCTCCACCTCCCTCCCCTCCGAACTTTTCACTCACCCGGGATTGATAACAATTTCCTCCCAGTACTCCTGCGAGCTAGGAGGGCTACTTGAGAGCGTTTTGCCGGATCTGCAAGTCTATTGTAGCTCCCTTTTTCAGTTATCGGCCCTGGTGGTTTCCTGTACTTGTAATGGCATTTCTGCTCTCGAAAAGTGGGATCCATGTAATTTTGCATAGCCGGCGAGCTAGCGCGATTAAGTCATTTTATAACAATTCGACGATGTAGGCAGAATCGAGACCACATTTTGAGCGCGCACGTGAATTCTTTTTTAGTACGTAGCCCGCTCAACACGCAATTTATTTCAATGAATGCGGAGGACTTCGAGGAACATGTGTATTTTTGGACAATTTTTTTAATATTTTGGATTTAAACAAGCAAAATAACCAAATAATATTTCAAATTGTTGACTTGCGTGTACTGTGTGCTCATGTTGAACCGAACTATCTGTTTGAACCGAACTATCTGTTTAGGAAAAGGCCCTTGTGAGCGAATGGGAATCTTTATGGGCCGTGTTTATTCTACATCAAGATGATGAATTAATTTAAACAACTCTTCAAAAGGACTTGATCCTTTGAAGTGATTTTTTTAGTGATGCCCCGGATGCTGTTTCCTAATTAGCCAAAAATATAACCGCATTGAATATTATAACAATCTTAAATAAGACAAAATTAAATAAGACAAAATTTAAATTTTTCAGTCAATCAATACATAGTGAAATAGAAATAATTTAATTTATTCATATAAGATAAGAGCATTTGGGGCTGGAGAGGAGTCAGTGACTGACGGACAACACTTGTTTTTGACTTGAGGAAGACCTAAACCGGCTCCGATCCATCCCCAAATTTGTCAATAAAAATACAAAAAATGAATTGGAATTTAAAAGTTAAACATTTCAGTGAGCAGGGCTCTATCAGCAAAGCGTAATGAAGAGTTTTATCATGCTTAAATAAGGATAACAGTAAAATGGCGTTTTTATGTTTGATAACAGGCATTTGCTGGTACAGCTCGCTCAAGTTGGGCAACTACATGTACAGGAAGAGGTCTAAGATATTTACCACTATTGGGACAAGTTTTATTGCTGTGATGAAGTGAGAGCTTTGTTGAAGGTAGTGCAACACCAGCACAATTATAATATAATACAGCAGTTAGTAAGCTGGCAAAGGTGTGGAGACTGCTAAGATTACGATTAATAAATGGTTTCAAATCTACCATAAGTTTCTATTACCAAGTTTTTGGTCGGAAAGCAGAGTGTTTCGCATTTTTCTCTTTATAAAACTTGAGGACGCTGCTAGATCAGAGTTGACAGCCGATCCTGGTATAATTAATCCGGGTCAGCTGCACCTAGCTCTTCGTGAGAGGTCCTTCATCCTGGCTGCTGGTCCGCTTCAGGAAAAACTTCTTAGTGAGCACAGCGTCTCTATGCTCGTTCACCACATGCTTTTCAAGCAAGGTAGCTCAAATTTTAAAAATCTGTCTCCTTCCACGAACCCTCCTTCCACGATCCCTTCTTTTTTAACCAATGATTGGCCAACCACCTATATACAAGAAAGCAGCTGAATCATCTTTGAGTGTATTTGCAGGATCTTACAGGTGGTAGGAAAACGGTCTTCCTGAATTTATCCTCTTTAGTTAAAGCATCTACACCTTCTTGGAGCTATAGCAGTAAAATCAGTTTAGCTGCTTGTGATTACCTGTTTTAACTAGTTGCTTTAAACCATATCTTGTAAACATTTAAACGAGGCAAAAGAAAAGAAAAAATTGAAAAAACTGATCAAAAAGAAATGCCAAAGATAAAGAATATCAAGACAAAAGGGATGAAGAAAACAAAAAATAACGAAAAAATGAAAATCGAAACCTAAATGAAACTGAAAGAAAATAAGTAAGCAGTTGACAAAAAACCTCGGTAGGACGTTTGAGAATTATGATTGTTGACTCTGACTCATATTTCAGGTGGGTGCCAGGTTAATAGCTCACGCTGGGAGTCTTACAAACCTGGCCAAGTATCCAGCCTCCACAGTTCAGATTCTTGGAGCTGAGAAAGCGCTCTTTAGGTTTGTACATTCTTTGTTTGATACAATTTCATGTAAACCTGATCTTAATACCGAGAAAAGAGACCAGAGAGTACGACTATGGTTTATCTATAGTTTTGTTTTATTCACATTTTAGTAATGGAAGACATGCGGTCAGTGTGTTGCATTGATACCATGACTCTTCCAAATCCCGTATATAAACTAGCGTATTCAACTGATGTAATATACAGTAAGGATATATACAGCAAGGAATAAGGACTGAATACAAATGTATTTGGTTAAAAACCCTTGCTAAATAGATTCAACCTTAACTTTCACCCTTCTGCACTTAAAACTACGCTTAAGGTGTCTATGTTAAGGAACATATAAAATTCACAATATTATGGCTTTATCTCCTTGATTTGGGCTATAGCAATCGGAGTTTGGACACTGTATGTAACGATATCTTCCAAACAGAGCTCTAAAAACGCGAGGAAACACGCCCAAGTACGGACTTCTCTTTCATTCTAGCTACATTGGTCGTGCTAAAGCTAAGAACAAGGGCAGAATATCTCGTTATTTGGCCAACAAATGCTCTATCGCTTCCAGGATCGACTGTTTTTCAGGTTCGTCTTTATTGATTGGCTCATCGCGCTACTGTGTCCGCTGAATAACGAGACAAAATTTCGAGAAAAATCTGGTCCACTCATTTGAGCCATCGTTTAACAACGTTACTGTTTTACAGAGAGTGTAAGCAATGTCTTCGGATCAAAACTACAAGAGCAGGTTGAGGAGAGACTGAAATTCTACGAAACCGGTGACCTGCCCAGGAAGAATCTCGATGTCATGGAGGTATTTGAGTTGTTACCTACGTTCTTTCGTCAGAAAATTTTCATCTTTTTGAAGTCGCTCTGAAGGATCTTAGTGTAGACTTTTAGTATACCCAGTTTAGTGTTAACACAGACTTACTTACAATTTTGCACACCTTTACCTTACATTCACCACTCAGGAGGCCATGACGGAAGCTATGCAAGTTTTGGACACACCCGAACCTGCTAAAAAAAGAAAAATTGAGGAAATAGTGGACGATGTTACGGAAGAAAAACCCGCTGAATCAGAGGAGCCGTCCAAGAAGAAGAAGAAAAAGAAGAAGTCTGAAGGTGGTGCTGTCGCAGAGCCAGCAGTCGAAGAGACGGTCGAGGCTACTGCTGAAGATTCGGAAGAGCCTGCCAAGAAAAAGAAAAAGAAGAGAAAGAGCGTAGCAGCACCAGAAGCAGTAACCCCAGCACCAGGTGAAAATGACACACATCCTAACGCGAGGAATAAGGACTTGATACTTATTGTATTTTGTTAAAATACCTTGCGACATTAAACAAACCTTGACTTTCACCCTTGTTCACGTACAGTTGTGTTCAAGGTGTCTATGTTATGGTACACTGCTATGGTACATTTGCATCATTGTGGTACACTGTTTTGTGTTAAATTCTTGATTTCTGTAATAATCAGCCCTCTTTAACATAAACTTTTGCAACAGTTGAAGAAGTAATCCCGGCCGCTGAGGCTGCAGTAGAAGATGTACCCAAAAAGAAGAAGAAAAGGAAGAGTGAAGCTGCTCCTGCGTCAGAACCCGCCCCCGTTGAAGCACCTGTAGAAGATACTCCTGCTCCAGGTATTACCTGGTACCATTTACGATTTCACCTCAATAGAGTGGCTACCTTTTAGTATCAATCGACATTTCTATTCTTTTCGTGATTTTAGCTCATTAAATAATGGTTACGATTTTCTATTGATGTTATTTTTCTCAGTGTTCGTCTTTTCAGAACCCGCCAGTGCGAAGAAGAAAAAGAAGAAATCAATTGTTCCAGCCGAAGTAGTTGAATCAGTTACAGCAGTGGAAGCTCCTAAAACTCCAGCTACTGAAAAAAAGAAGAAAAAGAAGAAACAGGCGGAAACACCTGCAGCCGACGTAACAGATACACCTGCAACTGAAAAGAAAAAGAAGAAAAAGAAATCGCTTGCCACAGCTTAGTTCAAGTGTGATATGAGCTAAACCGGTTGAATTTAACAGATCTAGAGGAAGTCGTGTTCGGATTTGAAAACATAAGACTGTTCAAGCCAGGGCGAACCCGATCTTGCGTTGCAATGCAATGAGAAGACTAAAAATATGAATATTCGAGCGTTGTATTTCTAGAGAGGTTTCGTCCGTGTCCATCTAATTGTCAAGTCAATGGAAGTATCAATTCATCAGTTCAAATTTAATTTCCATGGGTTACTCATGTTACAGCCGTTTTAATCTCATTTTTCCCGACGGTAACAGTCTTTTTAAATTTTTAATTTGACGCTATGAAGTTGAGTGATATCAAAATTTAATTTATTTCTTTTACAAAAACTGTAATAATTATATGTTTACAGTATGGATGTTTGCGTGAAAAAGTACAGCTCTTCATTAAAGCATCTAATTATACTGGTAGAGAGAATAGTTTTTTTCAAATACTATGTGTTGAGAGTTAAAATTTCAGTCCTCAAGTAAGCGTCAATTTATAATGCGAATATCTCAAACGCTCCCTGGCCCTAAATTTTACTCGACACATTAAAAGTCGTACGGTTCAGGTGTGATATTGATTCTCCTGACCCTTCTCAGGGTCTCTGTGAGTTTCAACTTGTTCGGCTCGGAGAACTCCGCCACCATGTTGCCCATCTTGTAGAACTGGAAAGTCGGAGCTACTGTCACGGACCGGGCCACTGCTATCTCCTCGTTGTCGTCCATGTCTATTTCATAAAACTTCACTTCTTTGTATACGTGCGCTAATCGGAGAACGTCTGAAATTACCATTGTTAATAAACGCATTCATTTTATTATCATGGGAGCTGAGGTTTTGTTGTTAGCCAACGCCCTTCAAAGTGATAATTGCCAATCAAAATCCTGGCTCTCTTTATGATATATGAAGGGCTGAGGTTTACTATAAGGATGCATTCTGTATTAGAATCAGATGACAAAACAGATGGCATAAAGTTTTGGTGGTAACGATAATATTGTTAAATGTTGGCCCCGACCTGGCTTGATCATTCTCCACGGTCCGCACCACTTTGCGGTGAATGTGATACAGACTATAGCGTCCTCTGCCTTGACCAAGGCATCCTTAAGCAATTCCATTGACTCCAGGAGTGTCATGTGGCCCAGGGGGGCCGTCCTTGTTCGAATTTCTTCTATCAGCAACTTTCTTTTGTGTCTTTGTAGCATGTCTTCCTAAAATGGGGAGACTCGGACAAACTAACTAAATTGCAAATCGACTATTTCCTGATTTTATGATGAAAGAAGCTTGCAGAGTTGTGCCTCTACATTGTATGGGATCTAGCAGTTGCAGATAAGTTTGCACCGAATGCTGTAAGTGTAACCTAGTCAATTAAGTTAGATTCAGGCTCTAAACGATCAAAATATCCGTCATTCATGTTGAACTTGAAAGGACTTGGACCCATTTTAAAAAGGTTTAAAATTAAAAAAAAAGACATCGAGTATTTCCTCTAGCCCTGTCCACTTCAAGGTACGTGGCCGCCGCTTTGCAAAAGCAGGGCTAGGCACCTTTTACAAAAGGACTTCAACTTGAAGCAAATGGAAAATAACAGTATTATTGTCTTACTCTCATGTTTGGTGTTGCGTTAAACATTTTAGCAAATATTAGAGAGTGAGAAAAGTTCAGTTGAAAAACTAGAAAAAAGACATTGTAACGTTGAAGTGGGTCGCAGAGGTATCAGGTATCACGGAGAGTCCAGATATGAGGTAATTAATCGAGTCGGAAACTGACAACTACACTTATCAATCACCAATACTAATAGATTCAAGCTGCAAATTAGTGTAAAGTGAAACGTATAATCATCACTTCTTCTTGCATACCTCAGGGAGTGGTTCAAAGTTAATTACATTTGGGCATGATTATTAACTATTAATTAGTACTAATTTGAATATGATGCCAGAAGCTTTTGCTATGCGAATGCTATCAGCTATGAGCTTGAAAAAAATTGAAGACAATTTTAACCAGGTCCGAAACGCGTAAAAGGGCTCTGGTTACAGGTAAGGAGTTAAGGTTAGCTTGGAGACCGGGTGCAGTAATAGCAAATAGAGGAGAGACTGGGTGAGCAGTCACAAGTCAGGGTGCAGTTATAGAGGAGTGACTGGGTCAGAGTGCAGTAAAAGAGGACTGAGGAGAGGACAGTAGAGAAAGAGAGCCAGTAAGCTCCCGTACCGGTAATGCATTGTCTGTATGATGTAGCAGTTATACTTATTTGCACGGCAGCGCTGAGCGCGCATCCTCCCGACATGTTATTTTCGGGGGATGAGGGTCGGACAAACAACAAAGTCTGACAATATGTAAATTGTTTGTCGCGGTGATCATATTTGCCAGCTTTATGATGAATAGGACTAATAGAGTTGTCACGTACATCTTGTAACAAGTGAAACGCGAAATTACCGTAATATTTCAATCATTTTATCAATGATCATGTTCACACTCAAATTATTTGTATAATAGTAGTGTTGAAAGTATT
>JH152979.1:195519-211116 GCA_000226015.1 Mnemiopsis leidyi
ACCCTTTGACCAGTGACCACGGGTTGACCATGACACACCGAGATAGGCCAAATGGTAAAAAAACTGCCCCCCCCCCCCCCCAAATTTACGTTTTATCTTTTTATTTTATCAAGCTGCTATTTCAGATCTTCTACTGGTGTCCCACTTTCACTTGGACCATTGTGGAGCACTTCCTTATCTTCTTGAAAAAACCAATTTTAAAGGCCGAACCTTTATGACTCATGCAACTAAAGCTATTTATAAATGGATTTTAGCGGATTATATCAAGGTATGGAACATTTAAAATCAACCAATTCCCAACTGTTGATCCCCTAAATTTAGATATATTTAGACCATTCACGTCGGATTAACGTGGCATCTGGCCGATATCCAGGCACTGTAAATTTGACTAGGACGGTTCCTAGTTCCTACTTAAGATACAATTTCAACTTGTGTGTCATTGACGTAAAGTTTTAACTTAATTATTTTGAAACGTTCCTTGGACTTCAGGAGATATTCTTTTTTACTAGGGCATTCTTAAACAGGTGCCGATAAAATATAGGATTCCTTTCTCTTAATGCAGGCAACAGTGCTAACGACAAAGTCAATAAAATTTGTGAAAATCTGTTCAGCAGTCATTCCTTTTCTAAGTAAAATTGCGATCTCCTGAAATGCGATATTAAGGAAATATATTATTAAGGAAATACAATTTTCTTCATATTATTTTTAAACTTGCTTTTTCATGATATCATTTTCTAAGCGTTCAAGATGCTGAACAAAACGTCCAGTTCTTCACCCAGTTTCTCCACCACCTCAGACTACTACATATACACCGCGGAATTTAATCAACTATCTCCCATAAATATTTCTCTTGCGGTTTACATTATAATCCAGAATGCTATGGTCATCTATCATTACCATAAGAACTGGAAGAGGATCCCTTATCTTTTCTTCGTAATAATTGCAGCTGTGGATATTGGACATGCTCTTGCTGAGTTTGGCAGAGGTTCCCTAGCGCTTCTGTGTTCAAGAAATAACGCACTAGAGCTACATCCATGGACTTATCTAACAACGCTATCACTTGGAAATTTTTTTTTCGTCGTTTCCACATATCTTTGTGTTGTTTTAACGGTTGTGAAAACCGTCAAAATCGTAAATCCGTTTCATATTCTGAATAATCGAGCTATTTATGTGAGTCTATTCATTTGTCCGTTCCTTTATCTGGTTTTATCAATTTCGGATAACTGGTGTTGGATTGATCTTCTGAATAGCCAGAACAACAAACTAAAATGTACTTCTGAATTTGGTTTATATCGCATATATTTCACTGTAAACACAATCGGACGGGGAATATTTTTTTGGTTTGAACTGCAGAGAAACATTTCCGATGAAAATTTTATTTTTGATTCAGCAATAACTGACTTTTCCCTTCTTGCTGTGCAATTTTGCTTGCCATGTGTCATCGTGCTGGTTTGCTTAATTCTCCAAGTGATTTACATCAAGAAATCTCTCGTAGGAATGGAGGCGGGAAGTAGGGTCCTTGAGCAGGAAACCGTCAAACACATAAACATAACTGTGTTTCTCATTTCCCTGCTGTTTTTATTTAGCATTTCCTTATTTTCTTTCCGGTTGTTAGCAGCTGACATTCAAATCATTATGAATGTCGAACATCCCTTTAAAATGCCTATTATCTTTGAAATGATGATGATAGCCAAATTCACTCTCCCTCTACTGAATGCTGCTTTTTTTCCGACTATTTTGATCCTACGCAAACCTGAACTAAGAGCGAGGTTCAAGGACTACTTCAGAGCTGTACTTGTTCTACCTTTTTCCCTCGCACTTAAAGTTCGCATCATGTGTAGAAGGGGTGAATACACTGAGATATGATTGTTTCGTCACTGTATTTTGCCGTGTCAAAGTAAAATATCGTCATGATGTGTACTTTGTAATTACAGCTGTGTTCCTTGGCATTAAATCCCCGTGATTCTGTGACGCGATAGCTGTGCTCCAGCAGACTAAACCAAAAAAGTTTTCTCAACCAGTTAACGACTTGGTACTGTCTTACAACAACTTGTACCTCATTTTATCCAATCCAATTACTTTTTTCGTCAGCTATAATTTCAGTTGATTGTAATTTTAAGAATAATTATTGGATAACGATATATTCGGAAGGGTCACAAATATTTAACAGTGATTGACCAATAAGAAGTAAGATGCGACCAATCAATATCGAGCATCGCCATAACGGGGTTTAAAAGTGTGTGACCCTTCCCCAAAAATACTTTCGAACTCTACAAACGATATTAAACATGTCGATAAGATAGATGAATGGAAGTTTGACATTAAAAAATCATAGTTGATATTTTGCTGTTGAATTTTGTTTCAAAATGTGATCGTTGGTTATTTTCATGACATATTTTCTTTTTTTTTGTAACTAAGCATTTCATACGGGATAAGTTTTGTAGAAGCCAGCTACAGTTGAAGTATTTGTTGCAGCTCTACGTCAAGATATTTTAAAGCTAAAATGATCCATGTCATTTCAACGTCTATCATATTCACATGATTCAAATTCCCATATTTTGTAGTATAAACTCGTGACTGCCGGAAATCTAAAACAAATTCTGCGAAACTTGTCCTGAAAAATTACACGTCCTATGTCCCGAATCAAAGCACGTTCCACAACGGTTAATTGTTCCATGTCAGGTAAGCAACATAACAACAGAAGATCGAGGAGTGTTGTACACAGAGAAAGATCTGGACAACAGCCTGGACAAGATAGAGACCATGAACTTTCACGAAGAGATAGAAGTCAATGGGATACGGTTCTGGAGCTACAACGCCGGTCACGTGCTCGGAGCAGCTATGTTCATGATAGAGATCGCTGGAGTGAAGCTTCTATATACGGGTACGTCCCTTATTGAACTCTGAGCTAAAGGAAGTTTTATGAACGAGCCAAACCTTAGGTTCCTCACATTTTTAGCTTAATATAATTGATACGTCTATGTCCAAATCTGATGTATACTTTACACACCAATACCACTGGTGTAGAGTCTGACCCTAATTAAACTTTCAGGTGATTTCTCACGGCAGGAAGATCGTCACTTGATGGCAGCAGAAGTTCCCAACGTCAAACCGGATATCCTGATCATAGAAAGCACGTACGGCACGCACATCCACGAGAAGAGAGAAGTGCGAGAAGCACGTTTTACTCAGACCGTCCACGACACAATATCACGCGGAGGCAGATGTCTTATTCCAGTATTTGCGCTGGGTCGTGCGCAGGAACTCATGTTGATTCTGGACGAGTACTGGGAGGCGCATCCCGAACTTCATGATGTGCCGATCTATTACGCTTCTTCTCTTGCTAAGAAGTGTATGGCTGTGTTCCAAACCTATGTTAACGCTATGAACGACAAGATCAGGAGGCAGATTTCCGTCAACAACCCTTTCGTCTTTAAACATATCAGTAACTTGAAGAATATTGACCAGTTCCAGGATATTGGTATGTTTTATTTTTATACAGACAGAATTCCTTAAATCGCTACAATGAGGATTTCTTAAATACTAATCAGGAATCTCTGTGAAACATGACCAAACTTCCCTACCCAGGTCCATCAGTGGTAATGGCCTCCCCTGGTATGTTACAAAGCGGTCTATCCCGTGAGCTGTTCGAGACCTGGTGTCCAGATCACCGGAACAGTGTAATTATTGCGGGGTATTGTGTCGAGGGAACTCTCGCTAAGATGATCATGAGTGAGCCAGAGGAGATCACGTCAATTACCGGTCAGAGATTACCGCTTAAGTGTAGCGTCACGTACATTTCGTTCAGCGCGCACACAGACTACGAGCAGACTAGCGAGTTTATCAGATTGTTAAAACCTGGACACATTATTCTGGTTCATGGGGAGCACTCAGAGATGCAACGTCTCAGGTATGAGGGCAATGTTCTATATTTATTCCAGGTGTTGCTATTTTTAGGTGTTGTGATGTTTTCTGATACTGTAGCGTTAAATTAGGGTAGATAGCGGTTTACTATGTTGTGCTGTAGAGAATATATGCCTAGAATTCAAACGAGTATAAATTCAGCGAGCTTACATACTACAAAGCCAAACATGAAATACCTAGCCAAAAACTTGAATTACAAATAACTTAATATCTAAATGGAGGTAAGAATATCCAGTAATCCAACATTCTCTAGATCGGCTCTAAGACGAGAGTACGAAGACAAACTGGACGTGTTTGCGCCTGCAAACAACGAGGAAGTTATCATGAACTTCAGAGGAGAGAAGATGGCCAAGGTGGTGGGGAGGTTGGCCAGCAAGAAACCTAAAGCGGGGGATGTAGTGAGCGGAGTGCTGGTCAAGAGAGGGTTTAATTATCACATTGTCAGTCCTGAAGAGTTGCAACATTACACTGATCTTGAACAGGGTGTCGTTCTCCAGAAACAGGTCTTGGTTTGGTCTTTGTCAGACACAGTTTTGTACCATCAATTGCAAAACATTTAGAAACCGTTTTTAATCCTTATTTCTGACCCACGGGCATTTTAGTGCAATGTTCTGACAAAACATCATCTAATCTCCATTTCAGACGTTACCATTCACAGCCCCATTTTCGCTCCTACACCATTGTTTACTCCAACTAGCTGGAGGAGTTGAACAAGTCGAGCAGAGTGGTAAAAATTGTCTCAAAGTGTTTGATTCTGTAAGTAATTTGCTTTACTAAAAACATTTGGTTTCAGTTTTTTTGATCGGTTTCATTAACTTTAATTGCTGACAGAATGGACCATTCTTTATCTTACATTAATGCAGCTGTTTATTAATAACATATCAAATATTGATAATTTTAAAACTCCAGATTTTAGTGGTACAAGAGAAGAACAAGGTTGTTATACAATGGGAAGGCAGCAATATGAACGATATGTACGCAGACGCAGTTCTTACTCTGTGTTTACAGATAGAAGCTAATCCTCAGGCCATTAAACAGTCCTCTTTACGAAGTATAACTCAGGTAGAGTTTTGTGAAAATGATCCGGACACGGGGAGGGGGCGCAATTTTTCATAATTTTACGATGTTTTACGATGTTTTGTTAAAATTCTCAAGTTTCTCATTGCCGTTATGACATACCTCAATACTTTAATAAAGCCATGCTATACACTATACAAAAGTTTGTGAAGACGATTTCAATTAACAATTTATTAATTCTTCGTGATTAAGTACGGTATGCTGTCTTGTCTTAATTCTGAAATGGAAATATGCGGATAAATTGTTTCTTAACAAAACCATTTCAGGGTAAAGACAAGTCTACATTTGAAGACAGAGTGCAGAAATTGTTGGTAGAAATGTTTGGAGAGGAAAGTGTCAGTTACCAACCAAAACTGAAATACATTACCGTAACTGTAGATAATGACAAGGCTGTTGTTAATCTCAAATCATATGAAGGTACACATCTGACATCTTATGTAATTAAAATTCTCTCTGCTCGCTTATATACCAGGAACTACATTGATTTTCTATTCTGCGTTATTGAAATTTGTAATAATTCACCGAACTTAGAAATACCCCAGTCACGTGCCCTTGTAGGTAGGTACTAAATGTTCTGACTTTATTGATCATAAGGAAACATCACAGTTTTTAATTGAAATAATATGGCAGGCAAACCATAATTGAGAATTTAGATTACAAACATCAATATCAGATTCAATGAAATGGTAGCTTTTACCTGTTGTAATACCCCCTTTTTCAGTGCAATGCCAGAACGAAACCCTCCATCAGATGATCACCTCTGCCATCAAGAGACTTCATATCGCCCTCACCCCAGTCAATGTTCCCACCATAGCTATTACATGATCGTGTGATTGTAGCATATGATCTTCAGGTATAAGCTAATGCGATCTTCACTTGCAGAAGCGAGGGACAAAGTCAGGCCATTTTCTTCGCGAGATACTGTGAACAAGTCACCTTCATTCAGAAGAAATATTTGTTTGTTTTATTTATTGAAATGATCGTTAAAGAAGTTATCTTTTTGTTATTGGTTGTGGGATGTTGTTTCTAGATCATTTGTTGCAGCAAATGGTGAAGAGCGGTGAAAGTAACTTGTCTCCAATGTTTATAAAGCATTTTAACAGTTTTTAATCATTGATTGTTTATTTTATTATTACAATTTTGAAATAATCCCGTCCTTCATTGACAGACCTATCTGATAGTTCTTTATCTTTGCCCTTAACTTTTAATCAATTATTTTGTCGTTAACTTTTAAATTGGTTAATAAGCCTTGGGCAATTCCTTTTTGACAGGCCCATTCTAACAAACATTTCTCAGTGCATGGAATGAAACAGGACGATGGTAGTGTGAAAAGAAATCCTCTAAAGAACTCCCAAAAGTTTGGCACAAACAAACTAGACTCGTCAGGCACTGGACTTGCCACTGCAGTCCTGATGAAGAAGAGGGGTGAAGAGTTCCTTCCAGGAGACTTAGTGTTTGCTCAGTTTACAGGATACAGCTGGCCAGCTCTTGTTACGCAGGTCGGAGCCAAGAACCTGGAGGTGGTGACTCTGGTTCTGGAGCAAGATGAGATGATTAATAAAGATAGTGCTGTGATATTCCATGGAATGGATCAGCTGAAGCAAATAATGAGTGTCTTGACTCCAGGTGAACAGCAGGATTTCTCAGAGGCATCAAACTCCTTGCTGTTACTCAGTTTAAAGACTAGACAGGAGCGTCTTGACATAATTAAGATGGGAAGATCTGATTTTGATGAGGGAGAGAGTAGCAAGGAGAACAAAATCTTCATGTCAGAGAATGAGTCACCTGTTTCTGAATGCACTAAATCTCCACCAAAACTGCAAATGTCACCGAAAATGGAATCCAGTATGGATTCGAATGGAGTAAAAGAAATCAAGAAACTCTCTTGTGATGTAGACGACATATCACTTCCAATAGTCGGCAGTCGTCTTGAGAAGATAATTGATCAGCCACGGCCCAGGTTGACCTTGGAAGTGGGCGTACCGAACTTTGGACCTTTGGATCCTCTCCCTGTTAACTCTGAAGGAGAGTCAGAGATAGAGGTTAAATTGAACAAAAGTTCTGAAAGTCTGTTAACTCCAGAAAAAGAAGCATCTCTCTCAAAAAGAAAGAAACTCCAAGTAAAGCAGCAGCGCGATGAGGATTTCATTGCTAATGCAGTGAAACTGACAAACAAGTTGCTTCAGACTGGTGGTCCATCAGTTGAACTTGTCCCTGGACATCACCTCTCATACGACAGTCTCAAGATTGCCAGGGAGAGAGCCATGGCAATTGCTGGTTGTGCTAGTCCAATCATTTCTCGAACAAGAAGACAGTCTGCTAATAAATCTACCGAAGCATCTCTGACATCTCCTGAGGACCGTGCTGCAAAAGCCCATGCAGAACACTTGAAAGCAACTAGAGCTGCTCAAAAGAAAGCATTAAAAGCAATCGGAAAACCCCTTGAGATTGTTCAAACTACCGTTAAGAATCCTTCAAAAAAGCCTGGGAGGAAGTCGTCTTCTAATGTGAACAGTAGTACTACAAAGGTAGCCGCTGAAATAGCATTTATTGAAGCAGCTGAAAAACTAGTTGCGAATGCTGATATCATAACCAGCAACGCAACTGAACCTGAAAGGGCCTTAGCTGCAGCTGCAAAGGAGAGTGCCCAGGAATTAGTTTCTATCAATCAACAAGTTAATGTTAGCCCCTTAAAATCCCCAGCTAGAAAAAGAAGATTGAGTAAAAGACAAGGTTCTACTGAAAACAAGGTCTGTGAAATAATTGTTAACAGTAAATCTGTTGAAGAAATTCAAAAAACTCTGTCTCCCCAAAAGATTGTTTCTCCAAGTGCTCTCCAACTAAGCGAGTTGCAACGCAGTGAGAAGATTAAAGCTGTAAGGTGTGAAAGCCTAAAAAGAGCCAGAGAAATTAAAATGCAAATGATTGCTGAGAAAAAGTTGGCAGAGCAAGCTTCACCGAAAGCTAAATCAAATAGAAAATCATCTAAGAGTTTATCAGTCACCTCACCAATCTCTCCAAAACTGATTGATGAGCCAAAGAAGCATGAAAAGGCTCGAATAGGTGGAAGCACAAGGAGGTCTAGAAGATGTAAAAGCGATATTGTCGAGAAATCTTTGACATCTGCCCCTGAAAAAGAACAGATAAAAAGCCCATCAAAAAATTCAGTGCAAACACCATCAGAGCTTACATCAGAAATGGGAGCAGTCATGGAGCAAGAAAAAGTTGATGATGAATTTTTATCCAAACCGATAACCAGAAGGAAAAGTAGACGAGCTGAAGCCTCTGAGCAAGAACTAACCCATGCAAAGAATGAAAAACCATCTAGAAGTAAATGTTGCAGAACTCCTTCTGAGAACATAGCTAAAACTGAAGAACTGCATTCAGTGAATGATGAAATTCCAGCTTCAACTGACAAAGAAAAGCACTCTAATTCTATGGAAGACTCAGATAAACCAACAGCAATAAAGTCAAATCCTGTTGACAAGCCTAGCAGCTCAAAAAGCGAAATCATAAATTTTTTGTGTCCCTACTATTTGAACTTATTCACAAATGTCATCAAAGAAAAAATAGAAAGTCAGATAAAATTGGACCTGGAAAAGCTCCCACAAGAAGAACGTACACTTATCTCCAATCTTGTCGAGGGCACAAATAGATCTACAAGAAAACAGGCATATGAAATCATATCAAAGCTTGTCAAAAACTCACCTTGTCAGAATCTGCTTACCTCGAATTTACCTGAAGTAGGTCCTGGCACCCCTCCTGCCTCCCCTAAAACTGAAGTGCAAAGAATTAGCAACAAAGTCATTCCACAAACCAGGAAAAGAAATTCTAACTCCAATTGCCATGAGGTAGTGCACAATCCTTTTCCAGTCGAAACAATGGAACTGACTGAGAAAGCCAGGAAAAAATATGTTGAATCTGGTGACCTGCCTAAAAAACATTCTGTTATTCCAAGAACATGGTCACAGTATCTGAAGAACAATGGTAGATTTGCAACTGAACAGTCTAAACCTGTCAGTGTTGCTGATAAACTTAAATCCCCTCCCTCAAAATCACCCAGCAGTGCTTTAAAACCACAGAACAAGCGCAAGAAAACAGATTCTCCACAGTCCATCAAGAAGGAAAAGAACATAGAATTACCTACTGACTTCAAGATGATGGCCCTTCTTTTTTATGTCAAGGATATTCAAATTAATCTTCCTGAACCTTTCAAACTAAAGCAGTCTGAGGTCAAATGGACAGATCTCAGCAGTGAATCTCAGAATAAGTACATCGAACTCTGTGAAAGGTTAAATGTCCTATCAACTGATGAAAAGAATTTGGAGTGCACTGCGTTGGATTTGTTCGTCAGGTCTGCTTCCAACATATCCCGGCTGGACTGGCTCTCATTAAGTCCTACTAAACATAAAAAATTTCTGAGGGAAGCTAAAAAGATGACTAAGAAAACTGCTGCTAGTTTGGCAGAGACCAATGAATTCAGTGAAAAGCTGGTAAATAAGCTCATAAACTCTGAGTCAAGAAAAAGAAAAAGAGAGTCTCAGCCTGTCGATACTGACTCGGAACCCAGCAGTAAAAAAGAGAAATCTGATGACACACTCTTGGATTTCTTTTGTATGGACTGCTTTACATTAGGTTAGTGTTTTTTCATCCATGTTATCGATTTAGTCAATACTAATTACTAAAGTAGGTGAGACTAGCTGCTCTTCATAATATTACACCACTATTTGCGTGTTGCTGGCATGTACCTTTGTTCAATGGTCAAATTTCTTTTCAGACTATAATCCCAAACAGTATGCTACTTGTCACGGATGTCATGCATCTTTTCATAGAACCTGTCTCGAATCACAACATAACTCAACTAAGGATAAACAGGACAATAAACAAAGGTATGTCATTATTATCATTCATTGAATTTCTTTACACTTACTTTCTGAAGGTTGTAATGAGTATCCATATTTTCAAGTTATGATTTTAAGGACCACATATCAGTTCTCTAAAATGTTGATGATAAAATGTTACATGGTAAACAAATAAAGACTCTGGATTTCAGGTTTTACTGTAGAGAATGTCAAGAAGGACCCGTATGTTTGCTGTGTAGAAAGGGAAACAATCTAAAGTCTTGTTCTCAGTGTCCCTATAAATATCACGAGTCTTGTGTTACACCCCACATGTCAACTCAGGTACAACACGTCATTTAAATCCATTATATCCCACCATCTTGTTGTCACATTATTTAAATATCAAGATTTAAAGAAAGTTAAAACCCTACTTATACTTAAACAGCCGTACAGTACGTTTTAACTAATAACTTTCCCCAGGTGGTCTCCACAACAAGTTTCATCTGTCCGTATCACGTGTGTGGGTCATGTGAAGCTCGGCCCGAGTTGAACATCAAGAACTTTGTCCGGTGTGTGCGGTGTCCCCAGTCATTCCATCACAACCACATTCCTGCCGGATGTATGAGAATTTCTAGGAGTCACATTCTTTGTTTCAGGTAAGAATTTACTGGCACATGATAGTTTCGTTACAAGCGGCCTACACTTAGTATACCCCACAAATATAACCCTAATTCACTGGCTCTGTAACTGTACTGTGCTTCGCCTCAGGGTTACATTACTAACATCTTTACATAACTTACATTTCTTAAGTCAACAACCCTTACTACACTTTTGAGGCATTGCGAAATCATTACAATGTCCCTATAAAGAGCTCTTGTCCCTTGACAATACTTTATCGGATTGCAGATGACTTATTGTATAACTTTTTTATGTCAGGCATTATCAAGGCTTTGGTAAGAAACTCAATCCGACCGTAGATGCCGAACAAAAACTCAAAAGAAAAAGAAAATCTGGATCTTCTTTAGCTCAGAAAAAAGGAAAACAAAATAGGAAATTGGCTCACCTAAACGTACCATTCTGTTTCCAATGTACTTTTGGAGGAGAACTTATTTGTTGTGAGGGGTGCCCTGCAAGCTTCCATAACGAGTGTGTGCCTGAAGAAAACCAGATCAAAGAAGGTTTGTACATTTTATAAGTTTTAAAATTTCTCTAGTCAGGTTATAACTCTTTCAGGTTTATAATTTCAGGTTTATAAATAATATGTCAAGTGTCAAATGAAACATGCGACTAAGTGCATATTTTGATTATAAAATGTTACAGGAGAAATGTCATGGTTATGTCCTGATTGCATCGTTGGAAAGAAACCTTTTATCGGTGACATTGTATGGGTGAAGTTCGGCGCTTACAGGTTTGAAATTTTTGTAGCTTCCTTCTTATATAATGTTACTAAAATGTGCATGATGGTATGATGTATGAAGATAAAAGTTTCAAGTTGCATCGCCTAATGTTTTCCTCGAACTAGTTTGCAGAATTAATAATCTTCAATGAATTTTGAACACAATGTATGGAAACCTACTCAGCGTAAACGGTCCAATAGCAAGGATAGAGAGATTTACGCCAATCCGTCCCAGTTGAAACATGATTATTTGTCCGCGGAAATACACTTTGTCAAATAAAAGCACGTTTTTCAGCAATCTCAGCTGGCTTTTCGCGCGCACGGACGTACAAGTTGTACTTTTACAGAATTCAGATGTTTACATACCGCAATTGTACATGATGTGTAAAAATTATACACAGCTAATTTCCAATACACGCGTGCGAGTATACTGCCCGGTACTGCATACAACAATAAACCGACACTTCAGGTGGTGGCCGTGCCAAGTACTGGATGAGCTTGACTTGCCCGACAACATATTTTCCCGACCCCACAAACCATGTCAATTTCCGGCAATTTGTCTGGGGACGAAGGAGTTTGCCTGGCTGGATATGAGTAGGGTTTATTCTTATGAAGATGGGGACAAAGGTTCTAGTTCCTCTAATGGAATGTCAGCTAGCTTCAAATTGGGTAAGTGTACCTTTCGGGTGGCAATCCAAAGATACTGTAGTCATAGTGTTTATCTTACTTCTACCTCGGGTTACTATGAAATCGCTCGCGAATCTTACCTCATATCTTGCTACTCTTCAGCTATCATTGAAGCAAAGGACCTTCACGCAGCCGTTAAGCCCATGAAGGAGGCATTACTCCAAGAAACTGAATCGTTAGACAGACCGTCTACCAAGAAACCAGCACCATTTAAGTTTATCAGAGTAAGACGTTGTTTTACTATTGTATATCACTACTCCAGTTGTACTTACGCTGAGTTTTTATTCTGTATGACATATAAACGACTACAGCAAACAGCCTCAAAATTCAATGAAATGACTCCTCAGATGAATACACCATACAACTCTGCTATGAAAGAATACGAGAAGCAGCTAAAACTAGAGCGAATGCCGTTCCCATGTGATTGTACGATGGCAGATAAGTGTTCTGCTGAAAGTTCCTGTATTAACAGAGTGCTTCTTACCGAGTGTCCGACTGGTTAGTTGTCGCATAACATTGGGGACATATTGCGATGCATCTAGAACGTATCCTGACCGATTCATTGTTGTTGATTGAAAACATTCTATTTAAGCTTAGTCGAAATGAATCCTACAAGTAACCTTCAACCATTAACAGGGTGTAGATGGGGTGACGAATGCGAAAACCAGCGGTTCCAAAGGAGACAATACCCTAGCACCAAGCTGGTCAAGACGGAGGGTCGAGGATGGGGTCTGGTGGTAAATGAGGATGTCACTCAAGGTACTCTTGTTCATGAGTACGTTGGAGAGATCATAGACGAGCAGGAGGTTCAGAACAGACTACAGAATTACCAAGCTAGCGGAATAACTGATTATTACATGGTATGCTGGGGTTTTTTTACTTAATTCTTTGATATATTGATATAATCAGTTTTATACGAAATTTATCATATCCATATATGTATATTGATAGTTAAAACAGCCCAATAGTAATGTTTATCACTCGTAGCTAACGGTGGAGAATTCACGGATAATAGATGCAAAGCCAAAGGCGAACAACGCGAGATTCATGAATCACAGCTGTGACCCCAACTGTGAAACTCAAAAATGGAATGTTCTTGGCCTTACCTGCATCGGACTTTTTGCGAAGTAAGTGTTTGGATATCGGTATCAGGACTTATCAATCTCCAAGGATTGGATAATGTTCATATCTTTCTTAAATAACCATGCTTCAATGAATCGAGGAAGTGCATTTACTGTTGAATTTTAAGCTAAAATGTGGACTATAGGATTCTATTTAAAGATCTATAGCCTATGTTGGCATCATTTGAGTCAATAGTGCAGCAATGCTAGTCTAATATAGTTTTGGGTAAGGCACTGACCATGACCATAACAACCTTGAATTTGCTCCTTGATCATTGGCCAAAAACTTGACCATGACCACAGTAATATCAAAACTATTTCATCTCACCCCCACCAATTTTGTGGCTTAAACATTTAACGCCAGTTTTATGTCTTCCCTATTATTGTTTCCGCTCAGGTGCGACATCAAAGCAGGAGAAGAGCTGACATTTGACTATCAGTTCGATACTCGGGGCCAGGAGAAGAAGGCATGTCTATGTGGATCTGCTAACTGTTCGGGATTTCTGGGTGTTCCTGCCAAGAAAATAATAGAACCGACAAATAAGGAAACTAAGAAGAAGCCTAAGAAGAAACGACGAAAGGTATGCAACCGGCTTTAAGATATCGCAATTTTTCCTCAAATGATTTAGGGTGGTGGTAATTGCAAATGCCGATGTTTCTTGGGTTCACATTTTTTTATAAGAAAAATGTATTTTGTTGTTTAACGTTTCATGCCTTGTAGGCGATTTCGGTATCAAAAAGATGGAATATGAGTATTTTGAATCGGCTAAATTTCAGAAACCGGCTGTAGCGGCTAAGTCAAGCAGCTCTTTACATTCCGAAAAATCTTCGACAGAGGATAAATCAGGCGAAACGATTGCAGAGCCAGAACATTCCACCGTGAAGAGTAAAGCGCCCATGAAAGGAGGTAAATCTGCAAAGAAAACAGTCGGTTTACCTGTAAGGAGCAATCGGAAAGTACCTGTTAAGGGCGTCAAGTCATCGACTAAAAGTGTGCTGAAAAACACAATCTTATCCAAGAGGAGGACCAAGGCAGAGGAGAATGACATTGAGGACGATTTGCAGAAAATAAACGCTATTGTTAGGGATGTTAATGACGGGGAAAGTGGAAGCAGTCAGCCAGAAAAATAATCATCAGCGGACCGAGCAAAAGTCACAGTTTTCTGTTTTAGTCTCACTACGTGTTTATTTTCCAGTTTCTATGGTCCAAGATAGTACACGTGAATTTGAATATAGTTCCAGATTTATAGAATTACTTATTGCGATTTCATTTATGATAATATATACAACATAAACACAATTCTATATCAAGTTATTACTTTTACGATATTTGGTATTTGATTTAAGCGGACACACATATTTCTAAATGCCAAAATATGATAAATGAATTGAAATTCAGAAATTACTGTAATCTGTAGAAGATGTGCATGTAGGTTATATGCTTGTTTTAACACGGAATGCTATCTGTCTGACTTATCTCCTGATTAAGCTAGATTAAAGATTTGTCGATGAGTAAAATTTTCATTTTTTTGCAACATGGCTGTCGACTGTTGAGTATCTTCGTATGTTTTTTTATAGATTGGAATTAATTTGAAAATTGTTAGGCTCATGTTTGCAACGTAGCAAACGTTGATATAGCGGCTGTGTGGATATGATAGGGTGTTTCAGTATATTATATACCTACTTGTACAGGACCAGGATTTGAAACGTTTGATAATCTACGACCTGTTTTGTTTTTAGTTAAGTTACGATATTCCTATCGTCTGGATAGCGATTGTAAAAACTTAGTTTCCTCTTTAATTGACAATTGTATTGAACGGTTTATTTAGATCAATTTGAGCTGTTAAATCTTGAATCCTACGTTTCATTTTTAGCGTAAATTATTATTTTTAACATTATAGTATCACCGATAGGTGTGATGAACTTCATTAACTTCTACAATTCATTATTAGACCAGTGTATTTTTTCTCCCACGAGAAGCGGATGAGGATCTTACACGTCGCGTACAACCAGGGTCCAGGGTGCTCCTCTGGAACCATGTAAGGGGTCGTTCACATATGACGTCATCACCTAGGGGGAGGGGGTTTCCAAATGATGACGATTGATGACGAGGGGGATTTGGCCGATGATGACGTCTTTAAAAATTTTTTAGGATTTATAGGATCTTTTTGAAGATTTTTCATTTCTTTTGAAAATTTTTATCAGAATTTTACAAAATTTGAAAGAAATTTTTCAAATTGCTAGTTGATGATAAACTTTCGGCAGAACAGATCCAATTTGAAATTAACAACCTAAGATCTCTTTCACATGAGCGTTTAGGACGCAAAAAAAACAATTGAATGAAAAACTAAAGGCTAATATCGTTCAAGACATAAGAAGCAGACTCGTAACATCAGCTTGTTTTGATTTTGAAGCTGCTGTTAATTCTCAGAATCTAACACTAAACAACTTTTCAAATCTGATCGAGGAAGCACAGAAGCAGGTCGACAAGCTCACCGCTCTGAACGAGAAAGTCTGGCCCCCAGCAAATGCAGCATCAGACACAACACCA
>JH152979.1:211126-226319 GCA_000226015.1 Mnemiopsis leidyi
ATCAAAGTTTTTTTGTACATGAAGTAAGGGGGGGGGGGGGGGGGGGGGTCCGACTGTGATGATTTCATTATGGTATTAACCTCTGGGGATTTTGTCAGAGGGGGGGGGGGGGGGGGGGGTAAAAATTACCGAAAATTTGCTGACGTCATAATATGTGAACGTCCCCTAACGGGTTCTACATCGGTTCTGTCCCTCTGTAACAAAACGAATTATGCAAAGTTCTATATCTGTCCCGTGATGTACTGACGCTTTGCTTTCCATACCATCTATTCCTAAAGAAGACGTCAGATAGTCTGTCGCAGTTTCCTAGTTTCGTACTAACTCTGGTGTATCTCTCAGTCTCAAGCTCTTTCAATTTCATGTCTTTCCTGAGCTTTGCTGGATTTACTTTAAGTTCATCGTCATACGGTTTAACTTAATATTCAAAGCCGTGTAAACAGTTTATCTTAAAGGATATCATACACACGCAGCTGCGATGAATGTAATGACTCATTATAATCGGACTCAGGCAGTAGAAACTTTCCAAACAAAAACTGGTCCCCTGATGCAGGGTCAAGCTAAAAGAAATTCTGTGCCCTTAAATCCCACTTTTGGTCCTGGAGATACTGGTCGTACTCACACAGTCGGAGGACGAAGGCTCCCGTACAAGTTCGACAGTAATTTTCATCGGTTTTCTGCACAACCAGCCTTGGCCTTGCAGAAGTATCCAGGAAATTTCAGGGAGATCAGCAGGGCTCCTTCCAGTGGTACATACGTTGTGAGCAGCCCAGTTAATCAGACTCAGCCCATCTTTGTAGACCAGCTGGTCTATTCAAACAATAACTCAACTCAACGACAACGGGAAGTAGGGCCAGAAGCAAGGTCAAATTTTACCTCTGCTGATGTTTCTTATAACCACCTCAATACTAAAAGTTGCAGGGAGTTTAACTTGAAGGAGAACGCGAGTCGGGTAACACCTCGACAAGAGAACTCCCTGGTCTCACCCCAGTCAAGTAAAATCGTCCGCAGTTCAGATAACGGAAGCTCTTTGTATTCTGCAATTGATCACTGGACAAATTATGAGAGTGGAAACATGAACAGGACCACATCTGAATCTTTGAACTCAAGGAGAGGTTGTCGGAGAATTCCACCGAGTTCCAGGTGGATCTTTTTGAAATTTTGATACTATTACTATTAGCATATCGATATGCTTCTTTTTAGCTTTTAGCCCTCGGCCCTTTTTGGGATAAGATAATTTTAGGTGTTGTCGTTCAGTTTCACGTTGTCTGGCCAGCTTGTCCGGTACTTTCAACTTTGTCCGATCGTCCGACCCTCATTCGAGAATCGAAGCGAATAAAATGTCAGGAAGGTGTGCACTGCGGGTGCTTTACGACTACAACTGGCCAGCCAATAGCTTGCTGAGCTGCCGGCCATTTTCAAAGAAATTTATAATTATTCATTACTGATAGTGATATCCCCCGTACTCTTCAGTAAACAATTGTTTGAGGAAGAAGAGATAAACGAGATATTTATGATCCCTGACAGACCTCCATTCGAAGTTCCTAAAGTAGAACATCCTAAGGTTTCAAAATCATATTAATATTTCGAACTTTCAAATTTTGCAATCGTTTTACTATCCATCTGCGTGAGGCAAGTGACACGATTTTGCAGTAATATAGAGTTAAACCCAATTAAATAGTTTTGGTTCTTCTTCCAATATCCATACAGTAGTACTAGTAGCACAAACATGAGTGTGTTAACGCTACAGCTAGAAGGAGAATGTCTCAACTCTCAATGTTTTCTTCCAGGTTCTGAAGATACATATGTTAGACAAAATGCGAGAGGGAAGATCCAAGGTTGCACTGTTTTCAAACACCAAGACAGAGGAAGATATCCCTGTCAAAATAAGATCTGACTTCGAACCAAAGAAGCTGGAATTTGATCAGACTAATGATAACATACTGGACGTCGTTAAACTGAAAAACAATCTCGATAACGTGTATTCTCGACTTCAAGAGCTTTCTCAATACGTTGATTTGAACTGATGGGGTCAACACCAAACACAAGCTTCTATATCATCTTGTAATAGATTTGCCTAGAACTAAAAGCCTATGTTTTCTCCAAACTAGGGCAATGCAGTTTCAGGATATGTAAAATGAAGAATCCTCGTCAAATTTTCAGTTAGCACAGTCCAGAATAAGATGGATTAGATAAATTGGTGGGTGGCGACATCCCTGATTCTCACGTGACAATATTCAGAGTCCGATTCATTTTTTCCAAGTTTGTTATCGACGCATGCCCTGAATCTATTTTTTTCTAACAAAAACTCAATTTTCATACGTTTGAAATAAAGGATTTGTACTAATAGACACGTTATACATTCGTAGCACTACACATGTTACTAGCGGAGAAAAACAAATCTAGGTAAATGGCCCTTCAGCTAAAAACGACGAGCAGTTTCGTTCAACTTTTCATCAATAGAATCTTAATTTGCTTCCATTCCACAAAAACCTTACAATTATTTAGTTAAGAAATTAAAAAATACAAAATTATAATATAGCATTCCAAAGACGTTAAATCCATATCAATTCAATTAATCTCTACGAAAATTCACAAGAAACGAAACTCAGAAAACTCTATTTACTTTTTACACAAGACATATTTTGGATCGCCGAAGAAATCACTGAAAGCACAGTTTTGAAGTCGCTACATCGTATTCGCAAAACTATAAATACTTGAAAGTGAAATTGGGAGACTATAAATATTCAAGGCTAGCTCGATGAACCTTCAGCAAACTTCGGCAATCAAATCAAAAGCCCTCAATGCTTTACAACGATCGACAGTATGTCTCAAAATAACATAGCCTTTTAAGTAGGTTCTGCATTTAACCAAATTTGAATTAAATCTACGCAAATGAATTCATAGCAATTATTACACATATGTCACATAACCAACCCCGCAAGTTAGGATTTACCGAGACAAACAGCAGAAACTGCCTTATTTCATAACAATAGCGTTAATATACTGATAGCACCATTTAAGTTACACTGTAGTTGAATTACGACACTTACTTTACGCAAGATTCAAGGACGACATTTAGCGGTTTTAACGCTTATCTTTAGGCAAAGTGACCAAAACTTATTATCATTATTGGTTTACCAAAAACTTATTAACATGTAACATTAAATTTCTAGCGTTTTCATTTTTCATGCAATAAATATCGCATTCCACATCATTGGAACTACACAGTGTGCCGAATTAGCTTTACCTTTGACATCATCAAAGGCAATCTTTTAGTCTATCAAGCAGAGCACTGAATTTGCATTGTAGTATGTAAGGTGACCTGGAAGGTTTTCCCCTTTTCATGATGATAAAGTTTAATATCCAACATCAGATAGAGGACGTTACTTGATTTGTTTGATGTAGCCAGGTACAATAATTGCAGTCTTTATTTGCCGTAACTGCGCAGGATTTATACACCTATGTGATGATGGCTAAAAATGACCTACACTGAGGCGTAGCTCAACTGAAAGTTCCACAAAACAACCCAGAATAGAAGGCGCAGTGCGACGTTGCGCACAAACGTTATATTATTTTGGATCAAATGTCATGAATGTTGTTGGTTGATGAGTGTTGGGCCACGTCAAAGTATACGGTAGCCGCATCGTCCACATGGTTCTGTGTAATAACTGTCACGACGTTCCGCTCGTCGCTGCTCTCACAGAGTGTGTTCTCGTTCGCATCGCTCCCCGAACTGAGGTGGGAGGAGTTGCTCTCTTCGACCTCTTCCAGGGCCGGGTACGCTGCACTGTGCTGGAAACTGATGATACCGTGTGGGAACTCGGACGTGCATATTTCTGTTTGGGTGCTGATTCGATAGTAGAGATCTTTGGCAAAGAACCTGAGAGGTATCATAATGAAACGACGATTAGTTTTCAGATACAAGACAATAATAGTCTAAAAATAGAAATGTACGATAAGGAAGAATACATTTCAGGTAAGTCGTACCGTGAGTAAGAATTGTCCCAAGTCATGACATAAACACCGTCAGTAACAGCTTCATGACTTCCAAATATAGGCGAGATATTGGACTTCACTTTGAAAATGGGAAGAATAGGTATTACCCCGTAACCCGAAGTTATTGAATCCTGTGAATAATTGAATTTAGATTGCAAAAATGTTAATCCAGGTTGCTTTCATGGAATAACTACACACACACACTGAAATACTTTAAACTTCTTCTGATTACTTAATTTTGTAGACAACTTAAATTTAAAATACTACTCTACGGAAACTAACCACATCAGTCAATTCACCATCTTCACATTTCTTTTCTTCTACAACGGAACATTCAAATAGAATTCCTGAAATAAATTCAAAGTTAGTTTTTGGCCTGTGAGAGACGGGTACCACCGCGACAAACGAGTATACAGGTGTAAAATTTTGAATTTGGTTTAGAGCGATCTCAATTTAAAATGCAATTTGGAATTCCGAATTTGTAACGTTTTGTTGTAACCACAAGCGTGGTATCAATAATTAGAAGCATGTTTTAAGATAAATCAATCGCTCGGCTAGCTAACTTATGAATATTTTCCTCGTCATGGAAGCATGCACACATTATTAACTTGACAGTAAGCAATCAAAACACAAGTAAACATTGCGCGCGAAACCGAGCTTATATTGCTTGGCTAGCTTAACACGCGCGCGCCGCGCGCAAGTGATACAGACAACGATAACAATTAAACACTTTAATTATTAAAGGAACATTTTGACAATGATGTGCTTTTTCAAACCGAGCCGCGCACAATGCGCGGGCCCGAAATATTAGCTTCCAGGTTCTGAGACGTTAAATCATCGGACAACCTATCGGACATGCCCTTTCCTTAGTAAATAAACATCATTTTTAACACATGGAGCAGACAAATCGATTCACAAAAATAACATCACATTACATCAACATGAGAGTCCCAAAAATGCCGGCTTTTTTGAGGTGCGATAAATTTGAGCCCGTGAGATAGCGAGAATTGACAAGCAAGCAGTGGACTTCCGTGATTGCTCAAATTTTAGACAACTACTCAAGTTTCAAAACTTGGAAGAAACACTTCGACTTTGGCGTGACGAATAAAAACATTCCAGCTTTATTAGTTTAAGTTGGCTTGATGCCGAACAGAGACAAGCCTCAGTGTACGCAAGAAGTGTAAACCAGCTAGTAATTCATAACATCACATACAACTTAGTTGATATTTCAATGTTAAAGAACACGTACCAAATCCTATGTCTCGTTTCAATGTAGCGAACTCCCAAGTAATCACGTCTCCCGCCTTGACACTGAAGTGAACAACATGCGAGGATTTTGACCTGAAGTGAAACTGATTTTAGAAAAGAATACCTACCTTTACTGTTCTACAGGACGAAAGAGCAAGATTTTCTGGTACAGCCAACTTTGACTGAGACTAGGTTACTATTTAAAAACCTACCCGACTTTGACTGAGACTAGGTTACTATTTAAAAACCTACCCGACTTTGACTGAGACTAGGTTACTATTTAAAAACCTACCCGACTTTGACTGAGACTAGGTTACTATTTAAAACTTACCCGACTTTGACTGAGACTAGGTTACTATTTAAAACTTACCCGACTTTGACTGAGACTAGGTTACTATTTAAAACTTACCCGACTTTGACTGACACTAGGTTACTATTTGTCTGCTCTTCTTGCACCTCAATCCACGTTCTACTGCTCACTAGCCCTGGGTATCCTGTAAAAAGTGTTAACTGTCACAACTTGAGGAAACTATTAGTAAGCATATTTTTTACATGAACGTTCAGCGAGGCATGATTGAAACATGTAAGTTGCAAAATAAGAAATAACACACCCAACATGACCTTCATAAACCTTTATGGTCCCTCACATTAGATCATAATTCAACCAATTATGAAGACCTGGATATTGGACATTCTAGACTGAAATGTCCTATTCGTTTCACCATACACAAAATAAAATCATACGGACCCCCAGTTACAGAATTTCTATTTAAGGATTCCAGATAACTCTGACTCGATACATCTAGAATACAGAAAATACGATTTTCTAGCTGATTCCGCTGATACTTTAAGTTCATGAAACTAGAAAAGATCTGGAACTGTGATACATCAAAGAAGAAAGTTCAATTTTCCTTCCGGACAAATTAATCAACGTATCAGAGAGATGCGCTGTTATCTAATCTAACTGTTATCTGTGACGCCGCACTTCAGTACAAACTGTACACAATGTGCATTGTACACACTAAACAGCGTCACAAAGATCGAGACAGCATAATTGATACAATTATAGTCTTCGTTTATATCAGGGTGGGGTAGAATTCTAATAAGTAGAATAAGATAGCGCAGATGATAATCTTATAAGACAATTAGATCTGGTGAGATATTGGATGAAATGTTCATCGTACAATATTCGAGAATATTCCAAAGAAAACTTCCTGTGGTAGGTGCTGCTGCAGAGTAATGTATATAATTCATATCGGAAGTGAGGCAGCTAGTTACATCGCAATGTACAATTTGTACAGCCAGGACGTCATGAGTCATTACCACCTACCCGGCGGTATGTAACAAGACGGTTACAGTTCACAAAATTTTGTTTGCAGGTTAAATATACGGGCTAAAAGATAAAGGAATTTTAAACATTGTCTACGTCGCGTTGCGTGAGTTGTCATAACATTGAATATTACAGCTCGATTGACAGCATTACAGAGGTTAAGTTGTATAACTGCGAGCGGGACGAGGATGATCTAATGTCAACGGTAATTTGTAAAATATTTCATCGCCTCTCAGCCTAGCTTAATCTTCAACACTTAACGTAATTCCAAAATATTTCTGTGAAGTGTTATTTCTGAGCCACAAAAACCTGATCATTGATCAGTCATCATCGCTATGTTGCAGTTCCTTTTTGGAACAATTCCAACATGAAACATAATCACCAGCTCACACAGCAGCTGATCAATAGAATCTTCACAGCTTCACAAATTCTGTATGATGGAAATAGAATCGCATATTTGTCAACTAATCTCAAAATAATACACAGGTATGGGCGAGAGATTATATCACCAATTATCACATTAAGGAACGGTTTGTTTATGCCATGGTTACGTAATATGAGAGTATTTCCGTTCTATTTCACGGGAAGGATAAAATCACGATCACAGTAAACAGCCGAGTATCTAATTTGTTAGAAGAAAATGTAATATCCGTGTGGACCTGGACTCATTGCCCGATGGCAGGTGTGTGCTACACATGTACACAGTAAAATATGGAAATGTACGGGCACCTGAATTCGAGAGTGAGGAATTAGCTGAAACTACTCCAATACTTTTATATGAGCTTCTAGACGGTTAGAGAGGCTGTACATGATGTACAGTTAGAACCACTAAGGACCGAACCATTGGGGAGTAGCACACCGACCGTTACCGTTAGAAACCATTAGCATTAACTTTCTGACACTACCCTCAGTGTATCGTTAGAGAACGTGATGGAGCAGGGAAATTACATTCTCGTGACTCTATAACATGGGAAGTCTAGTTAACGCAGGGGTTGACGCTTACAATTACACATGTGTAAAGAGAAAAGCTGGCGTGGTCATATGTTACTGAGTAATCAGTACTGGTCGTAGGACAGACAGACACACAGACAAACGGACAGACAGACAGACAGACAGACAGACAGACAGACAGACAGACAGACACACAGACAAACGGACAGACACACAGACAAAACGGACACACAGACAGAGACAGACAGACAGACACACAGACAACGGACACACAGACAGAGACAGACAGACACACAGACAACGGACAGACAGACAGACAGACAGACAGACACACAGACAAACGGACAGACAGACAGACAGACACACAGACACTAAGACAAACGGACAAACAGGCAGACAGACAGACAGACACTAAGACAAACGGACAGACAGACAGACAGACAGACGGACAGACAGACACTAAGATACTTAGACAAACGTACAGACAGACAGACAGACACTAAGATAAACGGACAGACAGACAGACATACATACAGTTCTGGTTAAGGGCAGACTAAGCTATGTTCATTAAATCCTTAGATTTTAGTATTGATACAAAATAGACCACGCACATAGGGTAATGCAATAAAATATATGCAAAAAATAAAATAAAATTTATGCAAGTTCATACACAGAGGGGGATCCGCGAGTGAGGTTCATTACTAAACATGGACAAGAATTATTGTAGATAGAGATGTCTGTGACTCCTTTGTCTTGCAATTTAGAGCACGTGGGCTCATGGCTATCCTTTTGGTTCGTACAACAAAGCCTTTGTCTTCAATCGGGGGCTACCTTTTTCTCAAAATTGGTATAAATGATATACGAGCAATTCTGGTACAGGTGATTCATAGAGCTTTACAGAAAATGTAAGACACTTAATACCGGGGCGGCAGGTATGTCATGATGTAAAGATTATTAACTTGAATCTTGATCCTAGAAAATGTTGGCTTTTTCCGGGTGATTTTACAGTACGCCACGCCTTGTGGCGGTTGTCAATGGCCATTTGATTGAAAGGAAAACGAAGGCAACATATACATATCATTTCTTTAGATGCCTTTTGCATTGCCCAATGATAATTTCATGTACATTAAAGTGTAAACGTAGTACAATATTACTATACACTGCTCACATTAACAAAGCTACTTGTATATATCTATGTAATCACTTCCCTATGATCTTCAATGCAATGGTACACATAATGCTTAATTTACCTTCTGAATGTCAATTTTTGATAAAATTTTCAGGATTCCTTCTCGATGATTAAGGGAGGATGCATACCAATATTCAGGATGATTTAAGCAAATTTGACGATTTTGAAATTTTAGCGTACTTTTGCGCCCATTTGCGCATCAGACCAAAATGGCTCATCGCATCTTTTCAAAAAATGGAATATATCGTATGATAGGCACAACAAACAAATTGTGAAAGTTTTATCAAAAATAATTCTCCAGAAGTGAAATTATAAGCAATTTCCATTTCCATGAAAGGTATTCAAATTTTACAACCACCCTGTATCTAATGTTTGTATTTGTTGCATGGCAGCGTAATATCTCTGTACGATGTTCATGTAGTTCAATACAATGGATATTATGTTAATGTTTTGTCATGAATGTACAGTTTCTCCTCATCAAAGTTGCCACAAATTACAAATACTGTTGTGTGTGCGGAGTGTAAGTGTAGCACAGAATAAGTGCCAAGGTCGAGGTAGGTAGATCCCTGAGTTGACGATACCGAGCACGTCACTAAAAAACTCAACTAACATTGATCCAGTCAAATTACATAACATTCCACACGATATCCAGAATCCAAACAATGTAGTAAACACACAAAAACTCTCTCTCACATTCTTTATTATACACTCATACCATGGAAAATGGAAACACTACAGTATTGTCTATTTCCCTGATTTTCGCAAGAGCGGTAAACTGTAATTTAAACACAGTACTAGCAGTTCTAGAAAAAAGAACTGTACAACTAAAACTAACATAGTATGGTACCTACTTCAACCCAATATCCGGATGGAATCGGAAAAATTTTTAAATCATTTATCTCAAGATTAGAAATAGTTTTATTTGCAATACAAACATAAATGTCTTTCTTTAGTTTGCAGTTAAAATCTATGCTATCCTTCATTAACTTTTTTATTTGACAATATGGCCAGTCTTTCCGGCTCCAACCCATTCCTACAGGAACTAGCCACTACATGCACGCCAATATGTTTTCAATGAAAAGCTCATTAGGGTTGAATGATAAGCTGTCAAGAAGCGTAAATAGGAGAGTACATACCTACTTTATTCGAGGATACTTGGCTGAGTAGTAATTTTAGCATTTTGGACACACTGCGAAATGTGAATCTTCTCGATTTTCAACAAGTTAGTTGGAGTCGCTCTTATCGTGCTTTACATTCTTGAGAAGAATACCATGTTTGGGCATGAGAGAAATCTACCTCTTAAAGTTATTTTTAGACAACCTTGGTGACTTTAATTTCAAGTCATTCGGCGATCACAAAGTTATTCCTCGCACTCCTTAAAAGGAAGAAAATCTAGTCTCTCGACAGACACACACAATCTTACTCCATAATTGCAAGATAATATGTAAGATCTAAAACATCCTAGACATTAACGCATTAACGCACTTAATAAACCTTACGAGTTTTACACAGTTTTTTACCGACATGTCTTATAATTCAAGATGTCCAGAACAGTACCGCAGTGCTCTAGATGTGTAGCTGATTGTTGTAGGATAACAATGGAGTAGGAGAGAGCTGTGCACGTGCTAATTGTCAAGTGTACGCCGAGTAACACGAACAGTGGTACTCCTACTGAACCAGCCCCGCCCAGCCTCCTTACAATACACATTCATTATTCACACAGTCATTATACATAGTCATTATACACACTCATTATACACATACATTATACACATTCATTATACACATTCATTATACACATTCATTATACACAGTCATTATACACAGTCATTATACACAGTCATTACCTGTCCTTATTAGTGGTGTGCAGGCGTAGAGGAGTGCGTGAATCGTGACATCTAGCTATACTGGACAGTGTCCAGTATAGCTAGATAGCTATACTGGACACTCTACCTCTCATCTCATTACATCTAGCTATACTGGACCTCTACATACTTACATTGCGGGAATGTAGATTTCCTCTACATTGCGGGAATGTAGAGTGAAGGAGTAGACATTACAGTTGGATATAAGGGAGGGAGTAGACATTACAGTTGGATATAAGGGAGGGAGAAACATGTGCGATATTTACTATTTAGTGGCTTGAGAGAGATCACTAAAATTACGTGCTGTAAATGAGGATGTCGAGTGTGACGGTCAGCCATCCTCCAGCACAAACCAGCAAAGAAACGCGGCCTCATTATCTCATTAAGTAATTATGGGATAATTAGGCGGGGTCGTGAGCGACAGATCTGTCATTATAGCGCAGTGTAGCTAGATTAGTTATGTTGGGCGGGAACACGTCAACCGACATGGTTGAGATTTTTACCCGCGATATGATAGAATATCCACTTTGAAAGTGTACCAAGAATCCTGAGATTATGTAAAACCGCGATTTCATGCAACAACTGGCAAACAGATCTTGTTTCCAGATATAATCGTTGTTTGGTGAGCTCAGACTTATCTAAATGATTGTATGTAAACTTTTCATCATCCCTTTTTTCATCATGCAGAGTAAAGACTTATGTAACCAGTAGCATAGCTATCTCTTTAGATAGAGATCTTTCTTCACTGATGTACATATTCGTAGTGATGAGCTAGCCAGAGTCTAGCTGCCTGGAGAACAGTGGAAATATACAGTATTTAAAGATACAAGAAAGTGAAATGACAGTACGCTAGGAGAAAAGCCAGGTAGGTGTAAGGGTTGAGGAGCTGAGTAATGATGGAAGTTACATTTACTTGATGACAGGCTAGTCACCGAGTTAATTAACATCAGATACATCAAGTACACACACCCCATCGCTTCTTGTACTGGTTTCGTACAAGTACCGCCAGCAATCAGTGTGTGTGTACATTCTTAACCAGCCATGTATGTATATATTACACTGTACTGTTTATCTGGAAGCTGCTGTTTCTTTTATTAAGGTGTATTTCTCCAGGATGAGACCGAAGTTCTGATCATCATGTCAGAAGTTCTGATCATCATGTCAGAAGTTCGAAACCCTATTTATATAACAGTCTGTGTACATCATATCGAAATTGTTCAAGTTAAGGAGCTCAAATTACCCGAGGATACCACCTTTGCTTGTGCATGCACAATGAACATGCAGGCATAAAGTACACACAAGTTTGTGAACAGCTACCGGAGGCTTGCTGCAAGAAAAACAATGGCTGGCTTGTGTTATCCTTGGAATGTATTTCCGCGTACAACTAAAGGGTTTACCATTTACTTTGTATAATTCAAGTATAACTTAGTAGCGCCGTAACGTGTAAAAATCTAACGACGTATTCCAGGGTGATTTCCTGAAGACTCAACTAGTTTAAGACGTTGAAGGCTATCCACAAGAGTGTTACCTCAATAAATTTGTTGTATAATCTGTAGTGTTGTAACAGTACACCACACTTCATCTTGATCTTGTGACCTATCCTGTCTTATTTCGGGGCGATTTTTGGCTATTTCCCAACAGTACTTGCTTTCCATTGTCCTCCTTAACGCAGCGGCAGCTTTCACAATCAAATATAACTTGGAAGCTCCAAGATGTAGGGTTACTTGGAGACTGCCTCACATTTACATTTTACAAGAGATGTGTGAAATGTTATCTAATTAATGTGTGGAGCTGGAGAGATATCGAAAAATAGAAAAAAACACGTACCGGTAAACTCGAGCGAGGAAGATTCCGTATTGTAAGCTTCGTCCAGATCACTCGACTGAAAGGGCAGCTGTTGACGTAAAATAAAATTTAATTTCTATACTATTAACGTATTCTTAATAAAGGAGCAGTTATGATGATCGAAATATTTTGTTTAAACTACTCAATTACATTCCTGGTTACAGCACAGGTCATAAAATTAGCATCGCAAAAATACAAATGTTTTGTTCCATCATGTGTTTTTAGATATAATTATACAATTATGCGCCGCTTGCCATGTTTGCATGCCAACTTTTAAGCGATATGCCAAGGCTTCAAAATTCATTCCACCATTACTTCATCGCCTAAAAATATCGACGAATTATATGTATTTTTTCCTAAAGTGACACGTAACACGTTGCCGTCGGAGTACCAAGATTTGGAGTGGTGTTGAAGAAGAAACTACACGTTGCTAATTTGCTCGAGTTATGTCCGGCTAAGCAGGACCAGTTGGATTGAACGAGATAGCATGAAGTTCTGATGAAGTGGTATATTCTCAGAAATTGAGGATGAAACGGACGGGCAGAGCAGTGTGAGGAGGCGTCATTATGGGTGAGGAAACCACACAGGTGCAAGTTCAGAAAATTTGCGGCTATTATATATAGTTTCTATAAATTAAGTTGGAAGCTGGTAGTTTTGTACGCTAGATGTTCATATTCTATCTATTGGGCATTATGTGCTGTCTTTTGATACAATACATGACGAATATAAGCTACAAATATGATGGACAGAAATGACAGCATTCCAAGCAATAATAGAGAATTGTAATTAGACCGTAGATAAGTTTGACAAAACTTACAGAAGTAACCAATAAAGTAAGCAGGAAAAACTGTTTCATTACTTTAAAAAGTGCACTTACCGTAAAGATTTTTTTTCTGAATTAGGACTGGCTATAAAGCAATGTTAAATGTACATATTGACTTTCGGGCTACCCGTACGCCCAAAAAGTTAAGCAGGGCTTCAACTTAAATCTTATCAAAAAGAAAAAAGAAAATATTATAAGTATTTAGAACCCACGTTGACACAGCTGGAGATACTGTTAGTGTTGTCGTCAAGTTTGTCCTCGGTACTGGGAGTGCTGGCACTGCCACTCTCGTAGCAGCTCGTCCACACTCCCTCGTCCGTGCTGGCAGCACTGTTCAACTTCAGAGGCAGCGAGGGACACTCCTGTAGTTATTGGAGGTAATTTAGTGATTTTTCAATTCCACTGTTATCTTATCGCTTAAGGGGATGACCAAATATCTAGGTCAATATATGGAGTGTTTTTCGCCCAAAATATGGAGTGTTTTCTCGCCTGAAATAATGGGCCCGCCAAATCTAAATCTAGAAACTTTGAGATCCAAGAGTTTCGTCCAGTTTTGCAGCAGTATTATTGGATTGTCGAGTCGTGAGAAAATAGAATGATCAGTCATTGCATCATACAATTATACACAATTATACACAACTTAACACTTAACTGCCATAGTGATCTGATGTTGGACACGTCGTCGTTTGATGTATACAATTGTAGTATTAAAGTGATGTATAAACGTTTTGTAAAAAAGTGATGTATAAATGTGAATTGTGATGTATAGTTCAAATTATGTATAAAAGTGATGTATAAAAGTGTTGTAAAAAGTGATGTATAAAAGTGATGTATAGTTCAACTGATGTATAAAAGTGATGTATAAAAGTGTACCATACAGACGTATATATTAGCGTAACTACTGCTACAAGTATCAATGTGTAATGTTTCTCTACATAACGAACGGAATGAAATCAATGCTTTTTACTTCTCACTTATCAGAATTTATTCTACTTCTTCTGACTTACATGTACAGCATGTCGTGTCACAAGTTCAAGTTTTTTTACAAGCCGATATAGCATTTCATACAGACTGCTTGTCTTGATATATGAGATAATGATCGACAGATAAGCTGGAGCCCGGTATCAACTTTTTTCACAGCTTCAACTGTAACTACCATTCGGTAGATTTGAGACGCTTGATCTGACACGCGATATTGATATGATTTATGTGTTCGATGGAATGTGCTCAAAAATAGATTTCACACGGCAGCGTGTCCGCTGGAGCTCTAGGAAGATGATTGTTGTGGTACAGTACACCGAGGAATCGAGTTGGAGCAGTAAGTCCAGATCATATTACAACAAGGAAATATAACTAACACAGATGCTATACATATTGTACACAAACTGTACAGCAGCTTTATGTATATGAATGGTTACTTTATTCAGATGAAGCTTGGAAATTTAATTTCTTCTTTTCGACAAAAAATTTAATAAACTTCTAGAACGTCTGGAATTTCTTTATCCTTGGCTATTTCCTGTTATCCTTCAAAGCTTTACAATCAGCTACAACCAACCGACTAGGACGTAAGTCAGAAAACAAAAGTTGTGCTATCTTTGCGGCGAGTTAAGGCACAAACTGTGTTAGTAGGAGGAATGTGGTACACGTGTAACATTATTTTTGTTATGAATAGGACTATAAGGTATGTAAGCATCTTTTCTGTTACAAATTAGACACTGTTCTGCAATATTTCAAAAGGTATAACACCTGTCATCTTCTGGCTGAAAGTTTATTATCAGGTGACAGGCAACAAGCATAATTCTTAAACAACTACATAAACGTATAAAATATTCGACTAAATCTTATCTAATAAAACATAAATACTGATAAAAACAACACACTGTCAAAAATTACGTCTCACACTTAATCGATAAACTAGTGACTACTGCACAATTACTGCTACAACG
>JH152982.1:8103-27038 GCA_000226015.1 Mnemiopsis leidyi
CTGGAGTGATGATGAGTCTACATCAAACCTGCTGCCGCGTGCGCGCATTGCGCGGCCTATCCAACGCAGAGAAATGATCTATATTTTATATTTTGATTGTGTAAAATGCCAAGAAAATAAAATTGTATTTTACTAAAAAATTGTATTTTACTAGTCCTGTCAATCCTAATCCGAATGAAGAGCTAAATAACTTGTTTCAAAAAGTGCATAAAGCTGCTGAAGTGAGTATTGGATATCTCCCAAAGCAACGACCTAATAACTTTTGCAATGATCATGAAATCCGAAAAATGACTGATGAGAAAAAAGTACTGCAAGCTAAAGTAAATCAGAACAACAGCTCTGAAGATAGATCATGTTTACGCACCAAAATCAACCGGCTTCAAAATGACACCCGTAAAAGAATCAAGCTTCTTCAAGAAGAGCAAGCGCTCTTCAACAGTAGCAGTGCATGACGAAAATTTGAACTTCATTAGTACAGATGCTGGTAAAGCAGCTACTGTAAAGAATCATTTCGAAGAAAAATTCACTGCAAAACACTCGTTTTGAACCTATTGAAGCGTATTTGAATGAACCTAGTCCTCTAGAAAGTCCTATTACTGCTGTTAAAGTTGAGATTGCTGCTAAAGCTTTGAAAAATGGCAGAGCCACTGGACCAGATGACATCCCTAGTGAACTTATTGAATACGCCAACCAAAATTTATTTTAGAGATATGCAGACTGCATAAATACTGCATTTGAAACAAATACTAATATAACATCTATCGGTCAAGGAAACATCACCCCTCTTCAAAAACCTAAGAAACCACTAGGTCCTGTTAAAGAATCGTATATTTCTTGGAAATGTTGCTTTTAGCAAGTTTGAAAAAGTTTGGATGAAGAGCAAGATCTCTCTTCATATGAAGATAAAAATCTACGAAGCACAAGTAGTATCAATTTTACTATACAACTGCAACTCCTGGGCTGCACCGCAAGCTTCTTTGACGAACTTGATATAGCTCATCGTAAACACTCATTGGAGAATGCTTGGACATATCCTAAGAGGTCAAGAGGACTCTCCTGCATATCTTTCCATGTTATTTGCTATTAATGCTGACAATTTTATGGTTGGAAGAAGGGGAAGACCTCCTTTAAACTAATTAGATATATTAAGAAACGATTTGAGACGTAGAGATCTTGGCCTACCACTTAGGAATTTTACTGACTTTGAAGACCTTAGATATTTGGCCTTAAATAGGATTGAATGGAAAAAGTTAGAAGATGAATAGAAAGCGCTTTCTTATCTTTTTTCGTGTTCTTATATCTATAAAGTACCTAGGATGCTCTTGTTAAGAGATATTTCGTACTTTTAAAGATTCTTACTACTACTATATTACATCTTTCTTTCAATCTATCCTGCGATATCAGCTTTGACTTGTTTTGTGTCAGGTGTTGTAATGTAATTCTTATTTGTTAGGCATTATTTTCACAAATTCAGAATGTCTTCCCCTGCAAGTGTGGATTATGTAGGAAAATATGTTATTCTATGCATGTGGCACCCATCACAGTAACCAGCCTTTCAAGGTGTTCTTGGTAATACGCTGCAAACCTTAGCAGTATCTCATTGATCTACATCCCAAGCCTACCACCAATTAAGCAGGATTTAACCTTGGAATCTTAGGATTAAGAAGCGAGTGTTCTTACAAATAACATTTCCTTATTTGAGGATTAATCCATATCTTCTGACAAACCAATTGAGACGTATCACCGTACGTGCAGTCATGATGTGTAGGAATAGCGTCGGCACATGGACCTCTTTGAGTCTTGCCTACTTGCCAGCCCTGTTTGCTCTTTTGTCTGGATTTGAGGCTTGGCAAGTGCTTGCCAGTCATGAACACTGAACACTTAACTGATACCCTCGCTTACCGAAGTCTAAGAAAAGCTTTAACAATGACACTACGCTTACCAGGCCATTGCATAATCATCACCTTGCTTACCATAATACCAGAAACGGTTGACCCATGTCTGAAATGCGACCGATCTTGAATCATCTATCAACGTTTTTTCTACATTCACGGGAAAGCAAGTCTGCACCCTGTGAGGACTGCAGAAATTGCGCTCCCCTGAATGCTCACTGACTGGCAAGTATAATGATGTTTTTTTTGTTTTTAGCAAACTCCAGTGATAACAGGAATATCCTAACTTGACTTTCAAGGAATATTGATATCTATAGCTCTATTTTCGCTGTCACCGTGAATGATTAAAAACTTAAGCAATGTGTCCACTTTCTTTAAGGTTTATCCCATATTCCGTGATGACTGTAGCATGCACAAATAATCGAGTCTAATCTAGCATTTATTTACTGATGAGTGTTTGTTGTAAAATTTACATTATTGAAAGACACATCTTCTGGGCGTTGCATAAGGCACTGTGCGCAGCACAGAATGGAATGATTGTTGAGTCTAACTGCTGCCGTGAGCCCGCATTGCATGGTGTATCCAACACAGAGAAATGATTAATATTCTATATCTTGGTTGTGCAAAATGCCAAGAAAATAAAATTGTATTTTTCTCTGCTTGGCTTTTCTGACATGTTTGTAAAATTTCTTTGTCAGTGATTGCATTAAGAATTCTATTGCTCAGTATAACTGACCAGTCTTAATAGCTTATTTCTTGCTCTTATAATTTTATTTGACTAAAATGAATGTAGGTATGAAGATTTAAATGGTTTAAATGGACGATTACCGAGTTCAGTGGATCAAGAACCAAGTGTTCTTATCCTTGAACATTGAAGATGATAGTCTGTTTGAAGACCTTCTGGAGAGAGATGAGTATGCTGGTACTATATCCTTGCAGAAGTACCTGGACTACACTGATCCTGACTCAAGCCAGACAATCCTTTTCCACATAGAGGTATGTACTCATGACTTATCTGAACAAGTAATTGTCTTACTATGATGTTAAGATTAAAAAACAACATTATAAATTCATGTTTAAATACCCTATCTCTGTGGTTATATTTTTTCCTTAGTCTATTCAATAAATAGGTATTTCAAAAGTAACCTTAAAACCTTGCAGTCATACGAGAAAGAAGAAAAGATTGAGGTTGAGGTTGAACTAGCACCTAAAACCAGTAGCAATTTTGATGGTTTGTGTTATTGGAAATGTTTATTGTGGCCATTTAATTCCTGTGCATTTGTGCCTCCCAATACCCAAGAAACTTCTGATTCTAATTATGAAAACAGCTATAGAATAGGGTTCCATCAACACCAATTTGCAATCCATATTATCAAGTCTTTAAACACATGCACAGTACCAATTGCTTAAATGCTAATGATTGTATCATTAGTTTAAAAGTTTTGCATTGTTTCATTTATTTTTTCAGATGAGGAAGAAGGTAGTGTTCAAGAAACCCAAGAACAAAATGGTGAGCTTGCTGAAGAAGCTGCTCCAGCTCCACCAGTGGGAAAAAAGATCGAAATTGTCAAAAAGACCATTGTCACAATGCACATGATGCATGGTGATTTAAATGAAGCAGTCAATCAAGATGCTACTGTATACTTCTTGAGGACTAAGGAGAAGGCTATTCCTATCCCAACTTCGCAAACTCATGCTGATGAAATAGTTCCAAGTTACCTCTCATTTGGTTTCCTTAACTCACGTCCCCTCCCTATTTTGGAGCAAGTTATGCTGAACTTGTTCAGTCCTCTTTTAGCAACATACTCTTTACAAAAGCCGAAAGACACTTCGAAGACTGATAAGAAGAGCAAAGGTAAAGGAGAAGACAAACCAGGCCCAATGAGATCTGTCGTTAGGGATGAATTTTTGATAAATATGTCAAAGTTCTGCACCCACATCAGTAGAACAATCCAGCAAGTCGAAGGTGAGGTTCGTCTTGATATACCCGAGATAGTGATTGATGACATACAAGCTGCTGCCGGAAACATGGAGATTGTAACGACTCTTGAGGGTGCAGTTGAAAGTTGGGAGAAAGCTATTGCTGTCTGCCTTGAACAGCAATTGAAGAAGACTCCTGTGGGCAATGGTCCCTTAGCTGAGATTGATTTCTGGAGGGAGCGTAGCTCTGCTTTAAGTGCTGTCTGTGAGCAGTTGGAGTTGCCTTTGGTTAAAAACATGCTGGAAGTACTGAAAGTTGCAGAAGTTTCTGTATTGAGTAGCTTTGAGCACAACAGGATTGAACTCAACAAGTTCTATACAGAAGCAAAAGACAATGTACGCTTCCTGTCTACTCTGGAACGCCACTTCAAGAATCTTGCTCATGGCTCCACCTTCAGTGTGGTAATTGATACTATTCCTTCTCTGATGAATGCTCTCAGAATGGTGTGGATTATTTCTCGACACTACAACCGTGATGAAAGGATGGTCCCTCTGATGGAGAGAATAGCTTGGGAGATCTCTGAACATGTTGCTCGAGTTATCAACATCAGGGCAATCCTAAGGGAGGCTCCAGAATCTATCAAACAGAGAACAGGAGAGGCCATAACAACTCTCAAGACGTGGAAGAACTCCTATTTAGACGTCAGGGCTAAGATAGAAGCTTCAGGTCGAGATGCAAGATGGGAGTTTGATAGAAGAAGGTTGTTTGAAAAGACAGATTATATGTCGGCAATTTGTCAGGATTTATACAACATTGCTCAAGTTATGGAAGAGTTTTACAACATCTTCGGCCCTGAACTCAAGGCTGTGACTGGTGAGCCAGAACGCATTGAGGAGGTTCTTCAGCGTGTAGATGGATTGATTGAACCTTTTGAACAGGTCAAGTTCGACATTTGGAACATCAAGAACCAGACTCAATGGCGACAAGTCATGAACTGGTTCAATCAAGAAGTGCTTTTGATTGAGTCTGAAGCAAAACATTTCATTGACGACTCATTCAAAACATTGAGGTCTGCTGAGGGAGCATTTGACATGATCCTCAACTTTAGACACATCAGATCACGGGAGGCCATCAACTCTCAGATGATGAAGAAGTTCAACGAGATTTTGACACAGTTCATGAAGGAGGTGGATCTTATGGATAACATGTTCAAAGATGGGATAAACAACCCCCCAATCTACAAGAACCAACCACCAGTTGCTGGAGCTATAGCTTGGTCAAGATCTCTGTTTTTCCGAAACAAGAGAACTGTTTTAAGGTGTGTATATAATCTTTCATTTTTCTCAATTTAGTCTCATGATAACTAAGTTGTGCTTAAATTTATAATTTCAGTCATATTGTAGTCATCATTGTCATTCTAGATGATCATTATCAGGTTTTTAACCGTTTAGAATTTAATATTGAAACATCTTAGGTTCAAGACTTTGGAGGAAATGCTGCAAGGTGAATTGGGGGTAGTCGCTAAGGAACACTATCTGAATACAGCTCGTCAAATGAAAGCATTTGAAGACAAGTTGTATGAGAACTGGCTGCAAAATGTTGAGAACACATTAAACGTTCATTTAAAGAAACCAATCCTTGCAATCGGTTAGTTTCGGCACTCGACAGGGTATTGTGAGTCCCTAAATATGAAGAAGTTGACATAGTTTATGTTGACATAGTTTATGTCGGTCGTCTATGTCAAAGTATCCGCCTATGTAATAACATATTCTTCGTATGATTTAGATTTTATCTAAGTTGTGTGATATTTGTATCTATATATTTAACTGTAGTGTAAAGTAACAACTCTATTTGTAGGCGTGTCACCCAACCCGGAAATGGAACAAGAGGCACACGATACAAGTGACCAGGGCCAGGGAGGTGCACCTCAGTACTATGTCAACTTCTCTCCTGAACTCACCGAGATTATCACAGAGACCAAGTACTTGGAGCAGCTCGGCTTCATGGTTCCCGAACTTGCACGTAACGTCGCCCTGCAGGAGGAAAAGTTCTCACGATACGTCGACGGGTTGAAGCGAATGTTAGCCCGATACTACGATGCCCTGAGTCTGCTCAATGCTGCAGAAATGCAGCTGCTAGACGATCACATCAAGGACCTGCAGAGAGTCCTGAGGGCTGGTTACAAACGTCTCAACTGGAACTCGCTGGGTATTCCTGACTTCATAGGCAGATGTTCCCACGCTATTGGTATGTTTAGTAATTTAACTGTGTTTAAACTTCCAATCTTAAATATTCCATTAAGAAATGTTTTGGTAGAAGTTGTGATACACTGATTACGTCAAGATCAAGCCTTTCATTTCTTCAACCATCTCCTCCAATACTTGACTGGCTGAGCTGCTGTAATAAAGCCGTGTTATGTTTCCAGGCAAATTCGAGTCTCTGGTCAACCAGATCCAGAAGAACGCCGACGACATAAACGCTCGTCTCAACATGATAGAGAACGCAGACATGTTTAAAATGCCGCCTCCCCTCACTGGCGGCCTACCTCGGGACGCTAAAGATTACTTCGAGTACATCGAGATTCACCGGTCCAAAACGGTAGAGACTCTGTCCCAGAAGTACCGAGCTATCGGGCCGCTTCTCACCAAGATGGAGGGGTTGGTAGTCAACACCAACACGGGCAAGTCCATCAAGTTGAGGAGCTACTATGCTTACTGGGAGAAGAGGGCTTTTGACGCTCTCGAGAAGGTAAAGTTTCTACTCGTCACTTTGTTTTCCGTGTCAGTCATGCTTTTTAATTTTACTTCTCTGTGTGGTTGAAATTTTGAGTGTCAACTTCAGGCATCGTATTTTTTAACTGACATGACCTGTTGTTGCAGATGGTGCTGAACAATTTGACGTGCTTTAACAACCAGCTACAAACAAAGATGTTGTTCAGTGTAGACGCCATGCTTTCTCCGCCAGATATCATTGTTAACCCTCCCTACAACGAACTCTTCAAGCACCTCATGCAGGTTAGCAGCCAATCTTATGTGCTAGAACAACTTTTTTTGCTGATAAGGTAGAAAGTTGGTTTTAATGTTCGCTATCTCTTCAACAGTTCTTCAGCTTACCCTGACACGTTATGTTCTCATAATTCCCAGGCTAACAAACTCGTTTCAGTCCGTTCGGGGTTGTATAGAGAGCACCAAGAACTTCACTCGCTGGATGGCCGGAACTTGCATTGAAGTTCCTCCTCAAGGAGAGAGAGAAGATGAAGCGGTTGTGTTCAGTTACCACTCCGACATACAGAATGTCACTGCTATCACTGACATGTCCATGATCGTCTCTCAAACTATCACCAAGAGTCTCGGAGCGTAAGTATCTTGTTTTTCCCTGTGTTGCGTTGCCAGTTGTTTTACTGAAATTTCTCTAGACATATATATGTATTACATAAACATCAAATTGTGTATACGTATATTATGGCAGTTTGGTTAGAATGAGTAATACTAGGTCTCACTCTGAGAAAATCTCCCAGTTTGAAGAACGTTCTAAACAAGTGGAAGAAGTACCGTCCACTCTGGAAGCTGGACAAGACCATCATGATGGAGAAGTTTGCTGCTAAGAAACCCAGCTGTGTTTCCTACGACGAGAAACTGCAATCTTACTGCTCACTCAAAGAACAAGTCAGTATTGTCATGACTATCTATAATATCAGTTAGACGTCGTCTTAATGGCTTAAAATTGAACAAATTAAGGTAATAGCTTATCATGTAATAACTGAATTCTCACAGGTTGGAAATCAGCCGATGGTGAAAGAAGTAGATTTTATTAGACTTCATCTGGGACCGCTTGCAGAAAGTGTTCAGGAAAATGCTAACGCCTGGGTTACTAGCCTTGGTAAGCAGACCGGACCAAATTTTTACCTTAAATTACTGAGTTATGCTCGTTTCATTTCTTATAAATCGAATTTATGCAATCTTGTCTATATCCTCATTCATTTCCAGGAAAGTTGCTGAACATCTCAGCTCGTGAGAATATGGAGAGTCTAAAGTCGACGATAGATCAACTGAGAGTTGATCTAGGGAGATCACCTGAAACTTTAGAAGATCTGAAGTTCGTACTCAAGACAATCAGTAATATTCAGGACCTCACTTTGGACGTTGAAACTCGTGCTAGAGACATCACCGAGAGGTAAGGCGCTAAATATAAAAAATCTTCTTTTTATTTCGGTTTTCCGTTTTTCTATCTATCTTTGTGAAAACATCTTTGAACCATCTTTACATTTATTGTACTTACATGCATGCTGAAAAAACAATTTATTGTTGCAGATATCGAACTCTGAGGATGTATGATATTGACGTTCCTGAAAAAGAGTTCGAGATTTGCGAGAAAATCGACGATGAGTGGATAGATCTGTTCCAACAAAGTCGCAGGGTGAGCTGATATTTCAGTTTTAGAATAAAAATATAATACGACTCCAGCACATCCTCTATTTACAGCTACAAAACGCTAACTTAAGAATTGATATTTAACGATATAACGGATGTATTAAACGGTAAAATTTTCCAGGTGAACCAGAGTCTAGTATCGGTGAAGAAGAAGTTCACTGAAATCACCCTGACCCAAGTCGAGAAGTTCAAGGAAGATCTCTCAGAGTTCCGTGAGAAGTTTCTACTGGAAGGACCTGGGGCTGTTGGGTACGATCTTGACAAGGGTATCACCCAGCAGAAGATATTCAAGGAACTGTTCGAGAAGTATCAGAACGAAAGACAAGAGCTGGCTAACGCCGAGAAGCTGTTTGGTCTCCCGATCAGCATGTATCCCGATATGATCTCCCTAGAGGCAGATATGCAGGGATACGATATGATCTACAGTCTATATGCTGATCAGAAGAAAGGACAGGAGGAGTGGTCACAGACGCTCTGGGCTAATCTCAACATCTCAGTTCTGTCTGAGGGTATTGAAGTATTCCTGAAGAGGCTGCGAAGGTTCCCTAAAAACATCCGTGCCATGGGTATCTGCAACATCCTGGAAGCCAAGATGAAAGAATTCCAGGACTCAATCCCGCTCTTCCAGGATCTAAAGAACGACGCTCTGAGAGAGCGTCACTGGAAGAAACTTCTGGAACTCACAGGCAAGAACTTCGAGATGAACCCAGACACGTTTACTTTAGACCAGCTGTTCGCGATGGAACTTCACAACTTCAGCGAGGTTATCGCAGACATCACTACAAGTGCGGTCAAGGAGCTGAGTATCGAGAACGGTCTCAAAGAGATCATTGATATCTGGAACAGCACCAAGTTTGACGTTCTAAAGTACAGCAAGGGAGGACAAGACCGTGGTTTTGTTCTGGGACCTGTCGACGAGATAATGCAGTCTCTTGACGACAATGCTATGAATCTGCAGAGTATGTCGGCCTCTAGATTCGTCGGTCCCTTCCTGGAAAACGTCCAGAGCTGGGAGAAGAAACTGTCACATATCTCGGAGGTGGTGGAAGTTTGGATGGTAGTACAGAGAAAGTGGATGTATTTAGAGGGCATCTTTATCGGGGGAGATATCCGTCATCAGTTGCCTGAGGAGGCCAAGAAGTTTGATCTGATCGACAAGGCGTTTAAGAAGATCATGAACGACACAGCTAAAACAATGGTCGTTCTTGATGCTTGTCACGCTGATGCCAGACTGAACACCCTTGAAAAACTGAGCTCTGATCTTGAGAAATGTCAGAAATCCCTAAACGATTATCTGGACTCCAAACGAAACGCCTTCCCTCGTTTCTTCTTCATCTCAGACGACGAGCTGCTCTCAATCCTGGGATCATCCCAAGCTACATGTGTACAAGAACACATGATCAAGATGTACGACAACATCAAGTCTCTGAGATTTGAAGTCGGAAACAACGACGAGTACACCGCTCAAGCCATGGTTTCTAGTGAGGGTGAAATGATGGACTTCAGACAACCTATACCTGCTGAAGGTAGAGTTGAGGACTGGATGACAAGTGTCCTGAATGAAATGAGGAGAACTAACCGTCTCCTGACTAAGGAGGCAGTATATTATTACTGTCATGAAATGAAGAGGATTGACTGGATGAACAACTATCAGGGTATGATCGTGTTGGCTGGTAACCAAGTCTGGTGGACCTGGGAGGTGGAGGATGTGTTTGCTAAGGTGAAGAAGGGAGACAAACTTGCAATGAAAAACTACAGCGTCAAGATGCACGAACAGATCGGGGAATTAGTCACCAGGGTCAGAGAGAAGCTGTCTTCTAACGACCGTAAGAAGTACAACGCAGTGTTGATTATTGATGTGCACGCTCGAGACATCGTGGACGGGTTCGTCCGGGACAGTATTCTCGACATCAGGGAGTTCGAGTGGGAATCCCAACTGAGGTTCTACTGGGAACGAGACATTGATAACCTGCAAGTACGACAGTGTACCGGAACGTTCGACTACGGTTACGAGTACATGGGTCTGAACGGTCGGCTGGTTATCACCCCTCTGACAGACAGGATCTACCTGACAATGACTCAGGCTCTGTCCATGTACTTAGGTACAGCTCCAGCTGGACCTGCCGGCACTGGTAAAACAGAGACTGTCAAGGATCTCGCTAAAGCTTTCGGTTTGCTATGTCTGGTTACCAACTGTGGTGAGGGTATGGATTTCAAGGCTATCGGTAAGATTTTCTCTGGGCTGTGTCAGTGTGGTGCCTGGGGTTGTTTCGATGAGTTTAACCGTATTGATGTCTCGGTACTTTCTGTCATTTCGTCTCAGATCAAGACAATCCAGAACGCTCTGATCATGAAGCTGGACAGGTTCCAGTTTGAAGGCACTGAGATCGCCATGGACGGAAGGATGGGTATCTACATCACCATGAACCCCGGTTACGCTGGACGTACCGAACTGCCAGAGAGTGTGAAAGCACTTTTCAGACCTGTTGTCGTAATCGTTCCAGATCTGCAACAAATCTGCGAGATTATGTTGTTCTCTGAAGGTTTTGAGATGGCAAAGATCCTGGCTAAGAAGATGACAGTCCTGTACAAGTTGGCAAAGGAGCAGCTCTCCAAACAACATCACTACGATTTCGGTCTCCGTGCTCTGAAAGCTGTCCTGGTTATGGCTGGTGAACTGAAGCGAGGGTCTGCCGATCTACCTGAGGACACCGTACTGATGAGAGCGCTCCGTGACATGAACTTACCCAAGTTTATATTTGAGGACGTACCGCTTTTCCTTGGCCTGATTGGTGATCTGTTCCCTGGTCTTGACTGTCCCAGAGTCAGATATCCTAGGTTTAACGACGCTGTTGAGGAATCCTTCACCGAGCACAACTTTATCATGCTTGAAGACCAAGTAGACAAAGTGGTTCAACTGTACGAGACTATGTTAACTCGACACACAACCATGGTGGTAGGACCCACCGGGGGTGGTAAGAGTGCTGTTATCGATACTCTCTGTCGAGCACAGACCAAACTGGGAATACCCACCAAGATTTACACCATGAACCCCAAGGCGGTAACAGTTGTGGAGCTCTACGGTATTCTAGATCCAGTAACCCGTGACTGGACTGATGGACTACTTTCCAACATATTCCGTGAGATCAACCAACCTACGGAGAAGAAAGAGAGACGGTACATCCTGTTCGACGGAGATGTGGACGCTCTGTGGGTCGAGAACATGAACTCCGTGATGGATGACAACAAACTCCTGACTCTCGCTAACGGTGAAAGGATGAGACTGCAATCTCATGTTGCCCTCTTGTTCGAAGTAGCAGACTTGCAGTACGCTTCTCCGGCTACTGTTTCTAGGTGTGGTATGGTCTACGTGGATCCTAAGAATCTGAAGTACGATCCGTTCTGGAACCGATGGGTAAATGCAAGGTCGATTAAGTCCGAACAGGAAGAGTTACACCGGCTGTTCCAGAAATACGTCCCTCCTCTCCTCGAGTTTATCTTGGAGGGTGTTATGGGAGGTAGAAACGTACCAAAGTTGAAAACAATCGTCCCCATATCCGATCTCCGGATGGTAACTCAGTTGAGTATCCTTCTTGATGCCCTGATGCCTGATCAAGGTGAAACTGGTGGTGCAGCTGCAGCTCTAGACTGCGATACGATCGAGGCTATATTCATCTCGTGTCTTTGTTTCTCCCTTGGCGGTCCCCTTCTTGAGGACGGCCGTGTCAAGTTTGACGAGTACTTGAAACAGCTCGCAGCTCTTGGTACATCTAACAGTGACACAAGCAGACCAAGTGAACTGCCGACTAGCAAGCCAACTCTATTTGACTACTTCTTCAGCTTGGAGGAGAACCAATGGAAGGCCTGGTCTCTTGCTGTCGAGCCGTACATCCACGACCCAGAGAGACTGTTTACTGAGATCTTGGTACCGACCGTGGACACTACTCGTGCTACATGGCTAATTGAACACATGATCAGAATCAGACAGCCAATTGTTCTGGTGGGTGAGACTGGTACCTCTAAAACTGCTACTGTACAGGATGTTCTGAGAGGGGTCGACAGAGATTCTAACCTGATACTTAACATCAACTTCTCTTCACGAACCACATCCCTCGATATCCAGAGGAACTTGGAATCAAATGTGGAAAAAAGGACAAAAGATTCATTCGGACCTCCTGCTGGGAAGAAACTTCTCGTCTTCATGGACGACATGAACATGCCGGTTGTTGACACTTACGGTACACAACAACCGATAGAACTTCTCAAACTCCTCCTAGAAAAAGGTGGGATGTATGACCGTGGTAAAGACATGCAATGGAGGTTCTTCCGAGATATTTCATATCTGGCAGCTATGGGTAAAGCAGGTGGAGGTAGAAACGAGGTGAACCCCCGGTTCTTGTCTCTGTTCACTGTTTTCAACATGGTTTTCCCCGAGGAAGAAACTCTGAACCACATCTACTCCACCATACTGAAGGGACATCTTCAGACCTTCAAGAAGGAGATTCAGGATCTCGCCCCCAAACTTACCGAGATAACACTCGAGCTCTACTCCTCGATCGTCAAGGAGCTTCCTCCCACCCCGTCTAAGTTCCACTACATCTTCAACCTGCGTGATCTCTCTAGAGTTTACTACGGGCTGTCTCTAACCCTCCCCGAACGTTACTCCGATGTCGGCTCTTTCGTCAGAGTCTGGAGAAACGAATGTCTCCGTATCTTCCACGATCGTCTCATTAATGCTGCCGACAAGAAACTTGTACAGGGACACTTGGCAGACCTGATCAGCTCCAACTTCCAACAACAGGCGGACGTGGTGCTTAGAGATCCTATCTTGTACGGTGACTACAGAGCAGCACTCAACCCTGAAACTGAACCAAGAGTATACGAGGATCTGCAAGACTTTGACGCCTCTGGAGCTCTTTTTACAGAGATTCTAGAAGAATACAACAATACATTTAACCCAATGAATATTGTACTGTTCGAGGATGCCCTGGACCATGCCACCCGCATACACCGAGTCCTGCGAATGGTTAACGGACATGCCTTGCTGGTTGGTGTAGGAGGATCTGGTAAACAGAGTTTGACCAGACTTGCTGCGTTTGCGGCCGGTTGTGACATATTCGAGATTCAGCTCTGTAGAGGGTACAACGAGGAAAGCTTCAAGGAGGATCTCAAAGTTCTCTACAACAAACTTGGTATTGATAACAAACCGACAGTGTTTCTGTTTACTGAGGGTCACGTGGTGGAGGAGGGGTTCCTGGAGCTGGTTAACAACATGTTGACGACAGGGCAGGTTCCTGCTCTCTTCCCTGACGACGAAAAGGAGACTGTCATCAACGCTGTGAGGGACGAGGTTATGAAGGCAGGAATTAACCCTAACAAGGAGAACTGCTGGAACTACTTCATCAAGAAAGCCTCCGCAAATCTTCACATCGTACTCTCCATGTCACCGGTAGGAGATTCACTGAGGACACGGTGCAGGAACTTCCCGGGTATGGTTAACGGTACGGTTATTGATTGGTTCCTCCCCTGGCCCGTCCAGGCCCTTGAAGCTGTGGCCTCTACTTTCTTGGGAGGGGAAAACGCTCTGATCCCTGAAAATCACCGGGATAACTTGATTCAGCATATTGTGCTGGTTCATCAAGCTGTGATAACATCCAGTACCAAGTTCCATACCACGCTCAGGAGAGTCAACTATGTCACCCCGAAAAACTATCTGGATTTCGTGAGCACATTCCTTCGGCTACTGGAGGAGAAGGACAATTTTGTTTTGAATCAGTGCAATCGCCTGGAAGTTGGTTTGTCTAAACTAGTTGAAGCTTCAAAGCAAATCGACGAGCTAAAAGCCAAATTAGAAGTACAGAAAGTAGCTGTAAGCGCCAAGACAACATCCTGTAACGAACTGCTAAAGGAGATCGAACAACGTGAAGAAGTCACAAAGTTAAAGCAAAAAGAGGCGGTGAAAAAGAGTACAGACATGGAAGAACAAAACAAGCTCATCATTGTCGAGAAGGCAGAGGCTGAAGAAGCTCTGAACCAAGCTTTACCTGCCCTTGAAGCTGCCAGGAAAGCTCTGGAGAATCTAGAGAAGAGAGACGTTGTTGAGATTAAGTCTTTCGCAACCCCTCCACGACAAGTGCAGGCTGTTTGTGAGTGTGTTCTTGTTGTCAGAGGTATCAGGGATGTCTCTTGGAAGAGTGCCAAAGCGATGATGTCTGAAAACAACTTCTTGCACAACCTCCTCAATCTGAATGTAGACGGAATTACAAACGCTCAAGTTAGGACAGTCAGGAACATCATGAAGGAGAATCCGGATTGTAATGCAGAACGTATGCAGGAAATCTCTAAAGCTGGAGCTGGTCTCCTCGACTTCGTGACAGCCATCCTCGGGTACTGTGCCGTTGCTAGGGAGATCAAGCCAAAGAGAGAAAAAGTGGCAAAGTTGGAGAAGAATTTCCAAGTTAGTAAACGAGAGTTGGACAGGATTACCGCCGAGTGTACGAGCTTGTCAGCTGAGTTGGAGGATCTTGGTAGGAGATTCGAGGAAGCAATGTCAGAGAAACAACAGCTCCAGGATGAAGCGGAGCTTATGAGTAAACGTTTGGACGCTGCCCAGAAACTTATCGCCGGTCTTTCGTCTGAGAAAACCAGATGGGGTGTCGATCTTGAAGGCTTGCTAAAGAGAAGAACATGTCTGCTTGGTGACTGCATGGCTGGATCTGCATTCTTGTGTTATGTCGGAGCCTTCAGTTTCGAGTTCAGAGAGGAGCTGCTGAGAGACGTATGGGAAAAAGATCTGAGGTCGAGAAGTATTCCCATGAGCGAACCCTTCAAACTGGAGAGTCTCCTAACTAACGATGTTGAGATTAGTCAGTGGACATCAGAGGGTCTACCCCCGGACGAGTTGTCCGTCCAGAACGGTATTTTGACGACTCAAGGAAGTCGCTTCCCTCTCTGTATCGATCCTCAACAACAGGCGCTCAACTGGATCACCAAACGAGAGGAAAAGAACAACCTCAAGGTTTGTACTTTCAACGATAACGACTTCTTGAAGCAGCTTGAGCTTGCCATAAAGTACGGGTTCCCCTTCTTGTTCAAGGATGTAGATGAGTACATTGATCCTGTTATCGACAACGTTCTTGAGAGGAACATCAAGGGAACGGGACAAAGGCAGTTTATCGTCCTGGGAGACAAGGAGGTTGATTACGATCCTAACTTCCGACTTTACCTTGACACAAAGTTAGCAAATCCTAAGTACAGTCCTGGAGTTTTCGGTAAATCCATGGTTATCAACTACACTGTCACACTGAAAGGATTAGAAGATCAACTGCTGAGTGTGATTGTGAAGTATGAGCGGCCGGAACTGGAGGAGCAGAGAGAGAAGCTGATCCAGGAAACCTTCCAGAACAAACAGAAGTTGAAGGATCTGGAGGACACCTTGCTGCGAGAACTGGCCAACTCCACTGGAAACATGCTGGATAACACTGAGCTGATCTCCACTCTCGAGGATACCAAGACCAAGGCTGCTGAAGTTACTGAGAAGTTGAAGTTGTCGGTTAAGACTGGAGTTGATATCGAGAGGGCAAGAGACGGATACAGGAAGGCAGCAAATCGTGGTGCTGTATTGTTCTTCGTCCTGTCTGAAATGTCCGTTATCAATCCTATGTATCAGTATTCTCTGATGGCGTTCCTGGAAGTGTTCAACATCTCTCTCAAGAGATCACTCCCTGATTCTCTACTTAACAAACGTCTGAGAAACATTATCGATACTCTGACACAGAACATCTACGCGTATGCTTGCACTGGATTGTTCGAGATTCACAAGCTGCTTTTCTCCTTCCAGATGACTATCAAGATTCTCCAGGCCAAGAACGACCTGAGGCCTGAAGATCTGGACTTCTTCGTGAAGGGTAACATTTCTCTTGAGAAAAGTGCGAGAAGGAAGCCTCATGCCTGGATCCCAGATCAGGGTTGGGAGGACATGATCAAGTTTTCTGAGATCTGCCCCGAAGTTGGCGACATACCCGGAATGGTGGAGAGACAAGGCAACGAGTTTAAGAAGTGGAGTGAGTCCGACGACCCAGAGTCCCGGTCTCTACCATGTGGACTGAATGACAAGCTGGATGATTTCAGGAGACTCTGTTTGGTGAAATGTTTCCGTGTTGATCGAGTCTACCGGGGTGTTACCAACTATGTGACCGCTAAAATGGGAGAGAAGTATGTTACGCCACCTGTCGTAACATTTGAATCTATCTTCGAGCAATCTTCTCCCATTTCTCCCGTTGTGTTTATTCTGAGTCCTGGTTCAGATCCTGCCTCGGATCTGATGAAATTAGCTGACCGTACTGGATTTGGAGGAAACAGGCTCAAGTTCCTGGCCATGGGTCAGGGTCAGGAGAAAGCAGCTTTGCAGTTGTTAGACACAGCCATCACCAGAGGACAATGGCTAATGTTGCAAAATTGTCACTTGCTGGTCAACTGGCTGGTTGATCTTGAGAAGGCTCTAGAAAAGATTCAGAAACCTCATCCCGAGTTCAGACTCTGGCTGACAACGGAACCAACACCCAAGTTCCCTGTTGGTATTCTACAGAGATCATTCAAGGTGGTGACAGAACCACCTAACGGTCTGAAACTTAATCTTCGTCAGACCTACGTAAAAATCCCGTCTACTGCTTTACAGGAATGTACTCACGAGGCTTTCCCCGAGCTAATGTTCGTCCTGAGTTTCTTCCATGCTGTGGTGCAGGAGCGGAGAAAGTACGGGAAGATAGGCTGGAACATTCCCTACGATTTCAACGAGTCTGATCTTCGTGTGTGCATGGAGCTGATGAGAGTCTACCTGGACAAATCTATGGGAGTTGACGGTAAGATCCCCTGGAGCTCCCTGAAGTATCTGATCGGAGAAGTCATGTACGGAGGTCGAGCTATCGATGACTTTGATAGGCGGGTTATCAGAACCTACATGGACGAGTACATGGGTGATTTCATCTTCGACTCCTTCCAACCGTTCTTCTTCTACCGAGACAAAGACGTTGCCTACAACATTCCAAAAGAAACACACCGAGACAAATTCCTGGAGTATATCGAGGAGCTGCCTCTGGCTAACACACCGTGTGTGTTTGGTCTACATTCCAACGCCGAGATCGGGTACTTTACCAACGCCGCTAAAGACATGTGTAACTTTATGATCGAACTGCAGCCCCAGAGCTCCGGTACTGAAGGAGGAATCAGCCGAGAGCAGTACATCGAGAAAGTAGCTACTGAGATCGAGGAGAAGCTACCTGCTGTGTTCGAGCTGGACAGGATCAGGAGACAACTTGGAGAGATAACCCCTACTGCTGTTGTACTGTTGCAGGAGTTAGAACGGTTCAACAACCTCATCTCCAAGATGAAGATCTCAGTAGCCACACTGCAGAGAGCTCTAGCTGGTGAGGTAGGTATGTCTGCTGAGTTGGACGAGATTGCTAAAGCTTTGTTCAACGGTCAGATCCCAGGGTCCTGGAGGCGTCTCGCTCCTGACACTCTCAAGAGTCTGGGTAACTGGATAGCTCACTTCGAGAGAAGGTTCGAGCAATACTCCACCTGGATCGAGAAGGGAGAACCGGCTGTGATGTGGCTGTCTGGTCTACACATTCCAGAGTCGTATCTAACTGCTCTTGTACAAGCTACATGCAGGAAGAACGGATGGCCCCTTGACAAGAGCACTCTCTACACCACAGTTACACACCACACTAAAGCAGGGGATGTGAGAGAGAAGCTGCACTCAGGGTGCTACATTGAAGGTCTATATCTTGAGGGGGGCTCCTGGGATGTTGAAAACGCTTGTCTCAGGAAATCTAAACCTAAAGTTCTGGTTGAAGAGCTACCCATCTTGAAAGTTATACCGATAGAAGCTCACCGACTGAAGCTGCAGAACACCTTCAAGACGCCTGTATACACCACGTCAGAGCGGAGAAACGCTATGGGAGTTGGGCTTGTGTTTGAAGCTGATCTCTCGACTACTGAACACAGCTCACATTGGGTATTGCAGGGTGTAGCTCTTATGCTGAATGCGGACTAAGATGGAAACTTTAGCATTTTCGAGACAGTATTGTTGAAAAATGATGAAAAATTTAGAATCGTAAATGTGTAAATTAGTGTTTGTCATAGTTTTTGCTACAAAGATTTGTTTGTTTTAACCACATAAGAAAATTTTCAAAAGATTTAGCATGGGTTTACACCAGTACTTAGAGAAAATTTTGTCAATTTTTGAGCGGTTTCCAAAAAGAGATTTTATTTTTCTACGTCGTATCATCAGATATTTTGTCATAATATAGTGATTAGTCATTAGTTTTTCTAATTCAAATTGTCAGCCTTGTTTACTGATAAATTAAATCTGAAAAAGATAAATTCGTGAGTAATTCTCAACTGTTTGCCATCCTTAAATTTAGTTCCACTTTCTTTAGAACTGCTCGAGACAATCTCGTTAAGGAATATCTGGAAGAGTTGATGTATTCATGGAATTTGGCACCAAATTGGCACCATTATCCATGAAATTATCCATAAAGTGGCACCAGCTATCCATTGGGCACTTTTTTGAGCCAAAACCACTTTTTATGATACCAGATGGGTAGAACTAGTCAAGACCTCGGTCTACAATGACTTTGGGACGAATCGGCCAAATGTCACATATGTGACAAAATATGACGTTTTCAA
>JH152982.1:57300-73989 GCA_000226015.1 Mnemiopsis leidyi
AAATATTTTTGCCTGCAAAATCAAAGGTTAATCTGTATTTCCGAATCCTCGCAAATCTCGTATTATTCCTCAGGCCGTCTTAATTGTTAATTTATATCAATTTTGTACATTCACAGGCCGTTTTAAAAACTAAAAAAATCTATTTAACAGCCTTTCTTATCTCGAGACGAATGCAGCTGATAGTGCGATAAGGATACTTTATTACTCCTAATGGATGCCCAATCGCAATGACTTATCTTGTGATCTATCGTGTAGTCATTCGAACCATGATTTAATTGCGGCATTTGTTTCGTAGTGCTTTTAAGTCATGACGTAAGAAACGAATAAGTCATCAAAATATAGATTTCATTCTAAACTCAAACGTGACCAGGAATTTGAAAGAGAAACGGTTACCTTTTATCCAGTTGTAACTTCTTTCTATTTCCGGTGATGGTTTATTAAAGCAATAAGATTTGTTTCGTGAAACTTCAAAGTGATCCATGTACTTTCTTCAATTTAGCGGGCCTGTATTCGACGTGTTTACCTGGTCGTTAAGCTAGAAGCGTATCCATGGATTGCGTGTATTAAAGATGTTGTCACGTGACAAGAGGCGTGTCACGTGACACGCAGGTCACGTGACACGCCCACGTGACGAAGTCTCACGCAGAGGGAGCCAATCACCGCGCGCAGCTCATATATAGCGCATCTCTCTAGTTGCAGGCCATCATCTCTCGAACTTTAGTCTTAGTTTATACATTTTATTGTGCTTGTTGATGCAAAATTTTGAAAGGATGGCCGACCCCATACTATCTACCCGGGCCCGAGGGTTCGCCGTTAACTCCCTGGTCGGAGATCAGAACACCCCGGCAAGTCCAGGACTCAGTTTCCAGGAGCAGAATAGCGGTAAGTAGAGCTAATGTGTGCTTACCGAATCTACTGCTTGCCTGCTTACCACCCAGCAAGAAGGCTGTGTAATGTGCACACCAAAATATCCAGCTGTCCTTGTAGAAGTTTTAAAACTTGCTAAATAAGCATAAAGTGTGCATAAACTCCGCCTTGATTTATCGATCCTTGCTGTGAGTGTGTTGGGCGGCTATATAGATCTTACTTTTGGAAGTAGTGGCTGAGTTTGATGTTTCCTTGTCGCAGATTCTGGTACGTTGATAAAGAGCGAGTTTGCGGGAGGTTCGGATTATCAGACCATCAAGACAGAAGCTTATGGATCTCCAGGATCTCAGGTAGCTAGTGCATATGATGAAAAAGTAAGCTTTGAACATAGAAGGAATAAAATATAATCTCTGTTTCAGATTCGTTTGAACATTTCTAAGATCATAAACTACGTCCCTTAGTTTTTTACGTAATCTGCAACTAAACACACATGCAAATTAACACACCTGCAACTAAAGACACCTGCAAATCTTATCTAAAATTTAAGGATTATCATCTTCCGCCTATACCTATGACTTTGTTAACTCAAAAAGTAACACCGATTACTACTTTCAGCTAATTCCTCAATCTATTTAAATTTGTACTTAGAAGCCAGAACTTACCAATATTTTTCCTGAAACCCCCGACTCACAACTTCCCCAACTCACTACTCCCCCAAACACCAATCCCCAACTTATTTCCTGTCTCCTCAGTTCACGGATCCCGGAGAAAGGGAGCAGCAAGTCCCCGCTCCCGCTCCACCCCAACTGAACGAGGAGAGCGAGGTCACTCTGGAGCTGGAGAAGAAGGAACTGTGGCAGAGTTTCTGTAAACATGGCACTGAGATGGTCATCACTAAAGCTGGCAGGTTAGTTTCGAGCGTATTTTTAGAGCACGTGTGATATCGCCTTTGATTTGGTTTACTAACTTTTTAACTGCCAAAATCTATAAATATATAGGTGAACGTTTGTGATAGTCACAGTTTACCCAAAACTTGTGAATGAAATTTTTAAATTTGAACGCTAAAATATTATAGTCTTAGAAAATAAATTACTGGTTTTAAATTAAATGATTTAATATACGACATAGTTTACATGAGCAACCATGTGATTATTTTAACTCGTTGGTTTGTTTAGATAATATTTTTAACTCTAAATACAATCTAAAGCTTTGAATTTTTGAAGACAAAAATGATAAGCTACTTTAATCTTAGACAAAATGATTTTGAAACTACAACGTATTATTTTAATGAATAGGGTTTGTTTAATAGCTTACTAAATTGGAGTTAAAGGCTTAATTTTTCCTAATTCTACTGACTTTAATCAGAACTGGAAACCTTGTATCAACATATTATTATTGCAAGCAAGGCTGCTATTTTCAAATATTCAACCTATTCGGATAATCAAATTTCTCATTAAATTGTTGTCCTTCACTGCAACAGTATTACCACGCTTCAAGAATGTTATCTTAGCATCAGAGTACTGTGGTGGCAACCTGCCCCACCCCGCCGAACTCAGCTTTGTAACCTGGATCAAAGGTAGCTCCGCAAGCAACCTGGTCCCTCCGCATGCAATGCGGTCACGTTACCAAAACTCTAGAACAGACAGCAGCAAAGCGTTGTATTGCTCTATCCCACAACAATTGCTCAAATTGTTTCAGTCGCCGAATTTCAGGGACTTGCGACTAAAACCACTAAGTGAATTGATCTCCAACCCCCGCCTAAGAATCGACAATTCCATTATGTGATTAAGTCCGAAGTTGACTGTCGGATGTTGGGGCAGCCTCGCAGAGAGAGATGGGTGTGATGCAATAATCCGTAGTTCAGATAATTACAGGCCGCACCACGCCCTCTCTGATCCCCTTTGTTACAATCCTTGGGTCTCACTTCACCGGCAGATCTTACATCACTCGTCCTCAAATAATCCCTTCCAGTCCTCTCCTTCGAAGGATTGCCGCTCTATTTCGCTCCGCTAATTCGATCGTACCGACATCGGGCAGTGGAAACAAATTTGTCATAGTTTGAGTGACGTACTTTAGTCAAACTAAACTGCTTGGCCTTCGATCACAACTTTGCATACACTGATTTTGAATTGACACATAGTCTAATAGACTTAGAGTCCAATAGAGAGAGCCAAGATCGTATCGATTTTAAGAAGGGAACAAATAAGGCTGTCAATGTAAATAAAGAGCACTTAACTCTAAACGAAAATAAGCATCGTTATTGCTAGCTATTCTGAAAAGCAGCTCAGCAACCTTGCAACTAACATCCTAAGCGAAAAGCAGCCAAGCTTCCAATCCCTCCAACCAGTAAGCTAACATCTATTCCTCCAACCAGTAAACTAACACATATTCCTCCAACCAGTAGACTAACACTTATTCCTCCAACCAGGCGATTGTTTCCTGCGCTTAAGTGTAAAGTGTCTGGTCTGGATCCCAATGCTAAGTACGCTTTCTTGGTGGACGTCGTCCCAGCCGACGACTGCAGGTTGGTTTCTTTATATGTACAAAAAAATTTAGTTTCGGCTCACCCAAACCGGAGAGTCGGTTTTCGAGGTTTTTTAGTGGTTTGAGCAGGAGACTCAAGACTTGAGGTTGAACATTTTTAAATTTTTTGTAAGGTGTGGCTCATTAGACTATAAATGTTAGATTTTAAAGCTTAGACTTAGCCTTAAAGGCGAGAAATTAATTACAGAGTGGAAGTCATGAGAGGTCATCTCCTTCATGCTCTACTGTGAATTATTATTACTCAAAGTCTTGTAGATTGAAGAGCCTCTTTAAACTATGGATTTTATCACAACAGTCAATAAAACAGTTGGCGCTTTTCCGTCGGACGGTCAAGGCTATGTTAAAACAATGTGGCTCCAAACCATCAACGTTCCTTCTCTTCAGGTACAAGTTCAGTAACTGTGAGTGGGTCGTGGCAGGAAAGGCAGACCCCGAGCCTCCAAAGCGGATGTACGTCCACCCCGAGTCCCCGAACACAGGAGCACACTGGATGAAGAAGATAATCAGCTTCCACAAACTCAAGATGACTAACAATGTGTCAGACACAAGCGGATATGTGAGTTTTTTTCATCGTTTTTTCAACACAAGCTTACTGCATCAAACTACCAAAAGCAGATAACGATGATATAAACGTGAATCTAGTTGATGAAAAAGAGCGATTACAGTAGAGCATGCCAGTAGATTTCAAGCGCTGGTGCGAATCCAATGCAGACTATAACTGCGGGAAATGAACGTTGCAAGGAATATTATGGCAGCATAACAAGATAAACATACGACGATAAGGAAGCAAGCAATAAGCCAGCCGCTTGGTCCTTATGACGGTACACGTGAATGTGAAGCGTGTTTAACAAGCAAAGCTTTGGGTAGCATGCTAATGTGCTAGTCGGCTCAGCATTCAGTGCCTTACTCCACTCCACACATTGCTGCTTCTTAGTTTTTTGTTGCTGTATCATCTTCATTTTATCTCCAACTTGTTTTTAACCACAATTGCCTAATTCCAACGTAACGTTTCGTCTTGGATGCTGTTCCGCTTCAAAAAGACTACAATTCCGAGTCAGCCTGGTTTTGACGGTTATTGTTTCAGGCGATCCTCAACTCGATGCACAGATATCAACCCCGAGTACACATTGTACAGTGTGATGACATCTACAAGATCCCGTGGTGCGCTTTCAGAACCATGATTTTCCAGGAAACCGAGTTTTTTGCCGTCACTGCTTATCAGAGCGAGAAGGTAAGATATTTTATTTTCGACGAAAATTATCATTTTTCTTAAAAAACAACTTGGCAAACTTTTTTAGTTCAGTGATTCAATTTGTTTTAACCATGTTATTTATTGCCTATTTTTCGACCATTTTAGAATTTAGAGATAAATGATGGAATACTTTTCGGATAGGCTTTCAACTAATATCAACGCGAACGATAGGCCTTTAAAATTTTCTTTTCGCAACACATTAACACTGCATTTATCTGACAAGTGGAGTAAAAAATTCGTAACTCTGACAAATCTTGATAAATTCTCGCGCTTATAACACCTTGGTTTAAGAGTTAAAACTAAGATTCAAATTTAGGTCAGTGTCAGTGTATCCCGAATTTAAAGTTTGATGTCGCACAGAAAGCAAACAGCCTGGCGAGATTGTTACTGCCTGGAACTTAGCCAGTTTTCTGCAGTGGTGGCCCTGCAGCTTCCTTCAGGAAGGATTTCCCATAAAATTGGATCGCGTAATTTCCGTGGGGCATGCCGCTTTGTGATTGGCCGACATAACTGTCCCAGGCCAATAAGAAGTATCCATACTTACTGGGATGTGTAGTTGGGAGTATTTAACCGTATCCACTTAGCTAAGTAAACACTCTTGAGAACCGCATCAATGATAACATCATTACCTCTATTAGAAGCTATACAACAAAAACAGTGTTGAGTGGCCGAGATATTTAATGTAAAGCTAATCCCGCTTTACGACACTGATCCAAGGTTTCTCTTTCAATGAAATATTGCGGCCTGAAAATCAACATTTTCACTCTTGGGAAGAAATGTGGGAAAGCAAATGAGCATCAGTCGTTGTTAGCCGGGACGCACGTGACTATATTGACCAATGGGGCGTAGCGAGATTGTCACGTGCCTTTGTTGCCATGGGAACGAAGCACTTTGGACACACCCTTCGTAAGAGCCTCGGAAAGATAAACAAATTAAGAGATGTTGAATACATTAAACTTAGAAGGGGATGTTTCTAAAAAGCGTAATAGTCTCAGAGTGAGAGTCATATTGATATGGAATGATAGAACATTTTAAGGAGACCGTTAGACATTTTTTTCGAATCCAAATGTTTGACCTGATCCAAACGTGTTGCTTGGTCGAATAAAGAAGCTGTTTTTCTTTTTGAAGACTCTGAAAAATATTCAATATACTCTTTCACCTCCTTAAAGTTACAAATTGTTTTCAGATTACACAGCTGAAGATAGAACATAACCCCTTCGCCAAGGGTTTCAGAGAGCCGGGAACCGCCACCCAAGCAGCCGAGGAACGTCACGAGTCGAAAGACATAAACCATGTGATAATCGCCTTGGATTCCTATGGTGCCCCGCCCTTCCTTGCTGCAGGGGGTTCCATCCAGCACACTCAAGCTTCAACCACTAAGACCAACTGTAAGTTTCTAAACTGTCTTCGTGATTGTTGGCCCGTATTTCTAATTGGAGCTACAGCTTAGGTAGACTATTTTCAAATCTTTTTTCTCAATCAGTTAATTTACGGTCCCTTTGTAAGAATTTGTCTGAGAGGAGGATGACAAGTCTGAAATGCCAGGGTTGTGTCCTCTACTAATGGGTCATCACCGGGATCCGGTCCCGCCAACTGACCCCCTGGATAGAACCTGAGCTCTCGCCAAACCTTTCACGTGCCCGTAAGGGCGAGTTCCTATTGGTTACTTCACGTCACGTGCCGAACTGGTAGGCACTCTATTGGCCGGTTAACCTCGCTGGATTAATGTTATTTTACAGCCTCCCCTCACGGCTCTACATTAATCATCATATTGCTCTTGCTCCTGTTTCTCCGCTTGGCAGAGCCACGTGTCAATCATCCTCAGCGCTCATTGGCCGATTCTAAAAGTGATGTGGCGGTTTGGAGGACCAGGATTGGTTGTCCAGTTGATCCAGCAGCTGGTTTTTATTAGTTGTCATGGTGATGTGTCCTGTCCGTTGCTGGGGGTAATATCGCGCCGTTTCTCTTGTCTCCATCAATCTCGCTCTACTCGGCTAATTTACCCGACGTTCGCTAATTTGTGGAGACCCACCAAAAACACAGCTCATCTCTCAACCACATATCTGTGACGTGTATAGTGAGGAGCATATAGTGAAGTATGAGAAGAATGAAGTGAGGGATGAGGCTGAGTATGAAGAGCACACACATACACATCCTTGCATGCTTGGGATTTGGGCGTGTTTCTGAGGGGGAGCATCATGCTTGTCAAACTGCTTGACGTGCACACTTTGAGTTTGCACATCATCAGTGGTAAGGTGAATAATGTGTCCGATAAATACACATACTTTTTTATCAGCACTTTTACTCTAAAATCTACATGACCGATCCGACATGTATATTATGAAGGACAAATGTCGGCTTCAAAGTGTGGTCAATTAAAGCTCACGAGCGATTCAAGAATCCACAAAATTCACTTCAACAAGCAAAATGGCCGCTATCGGCAATGCAAGCTACTTATGAAAATACGACGTTAAACTCTCTCAACTTACCGCATCTAACTCGACTAACTTTTTCAGATCAACAGTCGCAGTTCGACATAAACCCGCCAGTCCAGAACGGAGTACCTCTAGCGATAGCGCCCTACCCGGAGGACCTTGCAGTAGCTCCCCAGGTAAGACTAGTAGGAAAGTAGGATCGGAGAGGAGTTAACTTAGAGGTGGTAAAATGCAGTGTTACATACCTTTTTTTTCTTGTTGGTCGAATGGTAAAATATTGAATCTCGAGTTGCTGCTCAGAAGGAGGTAAAAACCTCGCATAAAATACTAGAACATGTAGACTGTCGAGATTGCCACCACAAAACTAGAACGTTACCTGAGAACAGTACTTTCAGAGCAGCAGTGCAGTTCCTCTGCCCATGCTCCTTGGAGCGGGCTCCCCCGGCTCCCTCACCAAGTGCTGTGATATCGAGTACCCCTACACTTCTTCCGCCTGGAGTGACGGTCTAGCTGCCTCCCAAATACCTTACAGTGCCGCTCTCGGTGAGTTTCTAGCTTCTGCTTTATTTAGATTGACTATACTTTGGAGTAGTTCTGACTGATAATCCTTGACTAATTTTCAGTTAATCATAGATGAACTTACTAAGGTATTGTTGTACGCAACTAGCTGCAGGACAAATGTCAATCATTATAATCAAGACACACATCGAACAGTTCTTCTAAAATGACCGTTGCAGATTTCGCACCGTACGCACGAGACGCGTACCGGACGTCCCCTATCGGAGGCGGAGCGGAGTACGCCGGAGCACCGGACATCAGAGTACCGAACTTCTACAACTCCAGCTACATTCCCCTGATGTACGGAAATCCTCCAGATACTGGGTTAGTTGATTTCGTCTTGTTTTAAAACTGACTTCATTTTCGTTGTTCAGTTTTGTTATCGAGCATTTGGGACTCTCAGTTACAGTTACAGGATTATCCCTCATTGATCAAAACAAATGTGCCTTCTAAAACTGAAAGTGAGGTTCGACGACTCCTAACTCAATCCCCCTTCAGAGCGTGGACCTATCCCGGAGTTGCGACCGACCGCAGTTCCAGTGCGGATGGCGGAGGACCAGGAAGTGACTCCAAGCCGCTGCTCCCGGTCTCCAGCTCCAGCTCTCCCGCCCCAACCCCCCCGCCCCACTCCTCGCCAGCACTCCCCGTCTCCTCTGACTCAGACTTCTCCTCTGTAAACAACTGTCTCTATAGCAAGGAACATCCCCGGTCTCGCTTCACAAACCGCGGAGATCATCCTTACTGGGGCCTGGCAGCAGCCAATCATTGAGCTCGAGGATAACCACGTGACTAACTCTCGACCAATCATTTAGCTCGAAGTTGAAAACGTGACTACCTGTCGAACAACAGGAGGTAGACTAAGTCACATAATTTTTGTTCTTTTTTCCGGAGATGTAAATCGTCGTTTTCCAGTTAACATTGAGACGTGTCATTGTTGTTGAACAGTTCAGATACCATCCCTACCTGGGATGCTTTACATACCAGAGCTATTTTAGAGTGTTATCAACTCAGAATATTTGATTTTTATTTGCAATTTTCTGTGAAAATTCAGAAGAATTAGTATCCAAAACATAAAAGTTACCATAAAGATTTTTGACATTCCTGCGAATTTACGAGTGTTTTGGGTGCTATATCAAGTAAGATGTCGTGCAAACAGCAGGCTATTCTGTAACTTAATCAGGCGAACTAGATGTTAATCATGTTCAAATATTAGTTACTTTATCGTTCATTGAAAGACGTTACAGAATTGCTTCGTTGATTGAATATGTAGAGATAGGTGTTACTTTCACTAAATGCAGCATAATATTTATACGTCACATTCATTTTCTTTATTTGTGTTATTTGATCGCGAGCTTCAGTTGCAGTTTACATTTTTTATTTTGATCAAATTATTCGTCAGATATGTATGATCCAAATCTTAAATGCAGAAAGTTATTTGTTTTTATCTCATTTTAAATTTATTTGTGCCAAACCTATATTATACAGTTTAAAGCAGCTGTGTTAATTAAAACTTTTGCTTAAATAGTAAATATTCCACTCCAATTGACCAAGATAAGCTAGTAGAAACCTAGCATTTTGATTGAGTCATTTTATACGAAAGGGTCAAAAGTTTTAAACTACCCTCGAACAGGAACACTCCACATCGTGAACGTTTTGCTACCGATAGCTATAACAAGATGATTAAACTATGTAATGACGTCAGTACTCTGATGGTCTTCAACTTAAGTCGGAAGAAGATTGCGTTTCAGTTTTATAGTGCAATATGATTCTATGAAATTATCTAATTTATTCAACGCGAATCCCTTGTCTTCTTTCTATCCATCTTTTCATAAGACATCTTAAGAAATCAGAAATAGAAGGCTGTTTTGCTGCGTTCACAGATGCGGACCGTTCACAAATCACAGATGTGATCCATTCAATAGGACAGGAGGCTTTTTAAGGATGTCGTTTTGTGCTTAAGAATCAAAATGAAGGTTAATCAATCAAAAATTTGTAGCAGTTATACCCTACTCTCGCAGCTCAAAGCTGATTTATAGACGGATATATCCGTCTATTGTCAATCAACAATACTTGTATTTTCAAGCATGTAGAAAATCTTAAAAAGGACATTGGACTTGGGCGCTACCAATAAAAAACTAGAGTTATAATTCGAATCCTCTCAATCTCATTATCACGATAGAGTTTAACTTTAAGAATAAGAATGCTGGAGAACACGCCATTTGCAAACTTGAATTCTGCATACCCGCAATATCTGCTCATTATTGGCATTGAGTACTATTAAAAACTTCTGTATCATCTTACATAGACCCTGCGGCCTGCATGCATGAATGCATTTACATATGAATATGATTAAAAATTCAAATTTGTTTCATCATTTCAATAAATCAAAATTTGAATTTCACTTGGCACATGATATTTTTATAGGATAAGTCCAAAATTGTATCAAAATTCTGTTTTTGACAGTTTTAATAGGTATCGGTCAATAGTTAAATAGAACAACTACGAGTCAATTATACATAGCAACCAGCGAATTGCCTAGCATAGCAACCACATACAAGTACAACTACCAGTTATAAGGTTGAAAGCAGCCGATTCGCCCAGCAACCAGGTACCCATTACCTAGCTATAACTTTTCAGGTACCTACCACTAGTAACCGAGACGCCCCAAGCAACCAGCTTAAAGGACTGCACGGTACCTAGTATCAGAGTCGCCCAAGCAACCAGCTTAAAGGACTGCACGGTACCTAGTAACCGAGTCGCCCAAGCAACCAGCTTAAAGGACTGCACGGTACCTAGTATCCAAGTCACCCCTAGCAACCAGCTTAAAGGACTGCACGGTACCTAGTAACCGAGTCGCCCCAAGCAACCAGCTTAAAGGACTGCACGGTACCTAGTATCCAAGTCACCCCTAGCAACCAGCTTAAAGTACTGCACGGTACCTAGTAACCGAGTCGCCCCTAGCAACCAGCTAGAGATTTACACAGAAAGGTTCCTAGCAACTGAGTCTTAGTCCTACCTAGCACTAAAAGCTGTAAGCAGCTACTCAGATAACATTTTCATAACTGCTTCTACTCCTCCTTGTATAATACTTCCTTCTCTTAGCGATATCATGTGCGGCTTATTTGTTCATAACTGATCTTGTACGAGTTTCAATTGTCAAGGTTTGCCAAGAGGTTACCTATTTTACTATTTTCTAATGTTTTATATTCATTTACAAATAGAATTAGGTTATAAAAAAATAGCCGTATAAAAGTTTTTTAAAGACAGCCCTATAAAACTTTTTTATAGGGCTGTCGGGCTCCGCACGCCTCTCTCTCTTCATTTCGCTTTTCTCGCTCCTAGTTGTTGAAACAAGTGAAGCCGGGAGGAATCAGGCAAGTACATTAGGACTCGAAGATTGTTGAAAACACCAAGAAGCGAAAAAATTAATTTAGTATTTGTTTTCGCAATGGCTATTCATTTATTGAGTTTGCAAAAACATGACTTCTAGTTCTATCAACCAAGACGAGTTTTACTTCGGTAGCGGCGACGAGATCTTTATCTTAACATATGGAGTCAGTATAACATTTGATTCTATGATATAATTATAACGCACTAACGCAGCTGCAATGAAATATTGTGTTGTCACAAAGTTCAAAACAGTATTGATATAACAATCCGCTCATTTATCCAAGCGAATGCTCTTTCTCTTGCTGTTAACAAGAATACACACGGTTGGAACGTTCAACATAGACACCAGTAAGTACGCAGTTTTACAAGCAGGGCAAGGAGATTTTGGACACAGTCTCGCGGTTACCACCCAACATTTGTTCGTGGCGGCCCCGAAAGCTCGGGAGAGGAAAGGAAATGTCTACCGCTGCAGCAGAGACTTTTCAGGTACGTCGCGGATTTACTTTTAGTTCTATAAATTTTAAACATATAAACATATGCTGGACTTTGTTCGATATACCAGAAAACATAATTGTTGAATTTGATAGCCACTCGAATACTATATAATCTCTTATATATACAATTACATATGTGAATATATATAATCTCAGGGAACGAGAAAATTAATAACCGAATAATGGATGCAGATGCAAGTCAGTGTACAAAGATTACCATCATGCCAGAATCAGATGACTCAGAGCAAATAGTTGAGACAGATCAAGGTCTAGGTGAAACTTTAACCCTCAACAACGACAGAACAAGATTAGTGGTCTGTGCACCGCGACGTAAATATCGATACCACGGTTTTTGTGAAATGAGTGCGACCGATGTGAGATCAAGGAGCAATGTCAGGGGCAGATGCTACGAGTTTGCCGTGGAGGAATGGAGTTCTGGTAACGTAGAAACGCATGACAACTGCAAGGTGACTAAGTGGACAGATTTAGGGGAGGGAGAGGAGGTTAATACACAAACCTTTAGCAGAATGACGAGTTCAAGCTCAAAACGCTTCACTTGTCTGCAGTTAGATTTATCAAACTGGACATCAACAGACTTTCCCGTGCAAGGCGATGGTGTAACAATAACCTCAACTGGCACTGAAGATCCTCTTGATTTCACGGTAACAATTTCCGAAGGCAATGTGTACAAATTTCAGTGTGGACGTCAAGGGCTGGCATTCGGGCGGTTAGCAGAAAACAGATTAAGACCATACTGTGGAGGAAAGGAGGTAGTTAACCTGATTGACGTGACTGGAGTGGCAAATACAATGAATATGAAACTGAAAGGGCCTTCGACATGGTGGGAGGAAAGCTTTTCTGGCTTTAATGATATTAGTAATCGCAAAGAAGTCCTACGAAGTCTGGATACTTGCACATTAGGTCACTCCGCGTGGTTCGATCCGGACAACTCTTTGGTTCTCTCAGCACCCGGATACAAACTTATGAACTTGAACACCTATAAAGGCGGCCTTTTCTTTGGAGAAACAGTCCTTAACAGCGACATAATGATAGATCTAAATGACATAGAAGAGAAGGGACTTGTTTATCGTTCAATAAGAAAAGGAAGTACAACATGGTCAGCGTTTACAGGCAAAACGACCAACCCCTCAGGTCACTGTGTTGTAGTACTGAAGGACAAGACATTTCACAGCAAGATAGATAGCGATGAATCTGGACGGGATGGTTTTGGAAGATCTCTATCGTTGTGGAGCGAAGGAAGCGTCCTGCAGCTCCTGATATCTGCTCCTTACGCTCCTCACCATGGTAAACTAGATTGTGGGATTTTATACGTCTATAAGCTAGACGAATCAACGGATCAGTTCCAGCAGCAGCACGCCATCAGGGCTCCGTCAGGCTGTGGGGGTTTTGGAGCAGCGGTGGCGGATGTTGGTGATCTCGACGGGGATGGTTTCTCTGACATTGCTGTGGGAGCTGTTCACGACAACTCCGTTCATATCATCAGAGGTAAATCGGATGGAATACAGAGCACCGTGTCCCAAACGATACGGCCTCAGAAAGAGCTAAGAAAGTTCGAGAACATGTTTGGATTTTCTATATCAGCACATCAAGGATTGATGGCGATATCTGACCCGATGGCAAACGAGGTTTTCCTTTACAAAACACTGGATGTAGTCGATATGACAAAAATTTCTCCGAATGTGCTACTGAACTCAATATTGACACTCAAGACTCCGCAATATGTAAACTTTGCTTTGAGCTCACATCCAAGAACGGATCTTTGTCTACTCTTAGAGTGAATGTAACTCTGAACTGGGAGATAAGCAACCAAAACATTACTGAGAAGAGCAGAAAAGACAGCAAAGTAATTCGATTGTCAGACAAAAAATGTGAAGACCTAGAGTTTTCTCGAATAAAAGCGAGTGATATAAAGTTCTTTGATCTGTCTTCGGACCTCAACCTAACTTTTAGTTTTCTTCAGAGCCCAGATCCGGTAGACGGTAGAATTGTAGCAATAGCTCCAGAGACTCTGACGGATGAAACTCACACCGTCAGTACAGGCGGTATGTGTGGTAAGGTCCTGTGTGAAGCAGACTTCATGGTTGCATTTGAGAGTGATATCGAGAGAAAAAACAAAAATAAAGTCTTTGAAACTATCGAAAACATGACTAATATCAACCAAGACGAGTTTTACTTCGGTAGCGGCAACGAGACCTTGATCTTAAACATCACCGTGCGCGCTATCTCGGGTAAATTCGCAAAATGGAAATACAGTGAACAGCTTGAACTAACGTTTGGGGGACAGTTTGGAGTTCCTGTGTCCAAATCATCCTGTGACGAAGTGGAGAAACTGAGCAAGATTTCTATTGAACTTACAACGGAGGAGACGTGTTCGATTGGAGCGGGAGAATGTGGTGATTTTGTTTTCTCCTGCAAAAAACTTGATGATGACCATGTAGATGAAGAAAGGACTTTTCTAGTAAAAATACCCTTGACGTCAGTTGATGAGTATTCATCGAGTAATGTGCTGGTAAACTTGACAGTGGTGACCACTAGATCGATAGAAATGGACGAAACAAACAACTTTGCCACGTTATCCGTTCCCGTGAACAAAGTTCTAGAATCAAAGGTAAGTCCATCCCTTGAGCCCGCTAACATATCGGGGCTCAGACTCAGGAACTTTAAATCCAGTTCCAAAACTCTGCAGGGCTACGGGCCAGCCCAAACCCTGACCATAAACTTGGAAAACGTGGGAAGACCAACTATAGAGAACATGGAAGTTACAGTGACTGTTCCAGTTCAATATTCTGGCCAGGAGATGCTATACGTATCCGGTGTTATTGGATCTGAAAGCTGCACAGACGACACATACAGGATTTTAAACTACCGCAATCTGAGAAACATCTACAATTCTGAGGATGAGGAGGAAAACTCGGACAAGTTCTCATCACTGCCAGTACACCAATGCGAGGATGACTGGAAGTGCGTACGTCTGACTTGTTCCGTACTCGACATCAAGTCCGGGAAAAACAAGGACTTTATCGTGATGACGTATCTGAACGCCGAGGCAGCCAGTCAGCACCCTAACATCACGTACACGGTGGAGTACAACGTGACACAACAAGACAGGAGAAGTGTTTACATGACCAAGACATTCCAGGGGAAGATCAGCTCCACGGCGGAGGTGATACCTGGTATGGTGGGCACGTTGTGGTACATAGTGGCGGGGCTGGCTGGCGGGTCTCTCCTCCTCGTCATCCTGATCCTGGTCCTGGTCCGGTGTGGCTTCTTCTCTCGGAAAGAGAGGGACGAACTTAGGCTGATGAAGAACGCTGCTATGCTAGCAGTAGCTGAACCTGCAGCAGCCAATATGGACACGTCAGCCGATGCAAAGCAGCCACCCAAAATGAAGCTTCCTGATCATGTTCCAGAGCCGCCAACTGCCAAATAATGATTTATTCGAGGTTAGATCGTTGTACAAACTACTAATTCTGTTACTTCTCGACTTACAAAATTTTCCAACTAACTCTATGAGGACGATATTTCTATTCTTTGCTATTTCATTGGTGATGATCAACCTATTAAACGTATTTGTGATTCTCAAATACGTCTTAGACTTAAGGGCGATATTTGACATTCAATGGTTACATAAGGGTCATATATTTAAATCGATCGTTTCGTTAACCAACTAGTAATGAATTAGAACTTCAAGATTCGTCAAAATTTCAGAGCTTACAAAGAGTTTACATGAAAGACGAAAATCGCCGCAATGGTGAATATTTTCGGTGTTTGTCGGGTGTGCGCATTTAGCAGTTGCTGGTAGATAGCGATAAAAATGAAGTGATGAAAACATTTTGTGATTCATGAATTGTTAAATTATTTGTTGAATGTAAGACAAATAAACTTACGAGATTTTCCATAAGAATCCTAATCTTTAGCATCTCGCCAACTATAGCATGTCGCCAACTATAGCATCTTGCCAACTTGGGTTGAGTTTCCTCACATCGTAGAATTGAAAACTCAGCAAACTATCTGTACTGAACTGAGAGAAAAAGTTTTATCAAGACATCGATAGTGAGATTCAGAATTTTCTTACTTAGCGCGCTTTGCATCATTCATTGGAGATTCGCTGCTTGACCTATTTAAAAAGTAAGCGTTAACGAACCAACACATCATCAATTCAGTCCAAAGGAGGGTCCTGCACTCTTCAATTAGTTTCAACATAATCTGGCAGTTGTGCTAGGAGCTTTCACTAGTTAGTGCTTCTCTGTTTTAATTTCGGGACCTATGAAATTGAAAATTTTACATTTAAGGTGAGATGAATCGTTGAAATTACATTGAACGATGTAAAATAATATGAGAAATTGTTCTATTGTCAATCACCTATTTTTTAAAGCATTATGTTAATGTTGTGATAAACTATGCTACCCAATTCTTTTATTGTTCAGAACTAAATGTCTCATCAGTTAGTAACAGTAACACCATTCTATCATTGTAAATTCTACAGATACATGTACATTCCGATTAATTGAAAAATGTTTTTAATACGCAAGTTAATCCGACGGATTGCGTTGATCGGATAGATGGATTGAATTCATGATATCGAATCGATTGTATTCAGCGATAATCCCTCGATTATCTCGCGATTATCGCATCATCGGCGTTTAACGCGCGATTATCGCCAACATAGGCGATTATCGCCAAATGTTGCGAGAAACGCGCGATTAACGCTGCAAAACTAAAATCTGTGTAACGTACGTAACATTCGCATAGATCGTCATAAAATACGCTCGTGCATGCCATGCGTGCGCGCGCGCAAATGCCTGTTTTCTTGCGCACAAGCTATTACAGCTTAACTTTTGACGCCGTCCGAAAAGAACAGTTTATTGACTTGCCATAAGTTCCCGCCGTTTTTACTGCAATTTCTCCAATGGGGGCACACCTAAATCATCAGTGGTTTCAAGTTTTTGGCATTACGATTGTATGTACAACAAGCGCAGGTACAGGGGTGTTGTTTATGGATTCCGATTTCAACATGTATTGCAACTCATCCATTCACGAAAACGTGATCAATCCCTGGCGGAATGCCATCAAGACAAGTAGGCCGTGTACTGTGAGAATATGAGTAGCGCAGTGTGTTTGGAGCGTT
>JH152982.1:104232-118226 GCA_000226015.1 Mnemiopsis leidyi
TGTCTGTCTGTCTGTCTGTCTGTCTGTCTGTCTGTCTGTCAGTCTGTCTGTCTGTCTTTCTGTCTGTCTGTCTGTCTGTCTGTCTGTCTGTCTGTCTGTCTGTCTGTCTGTTTGTCTTCCTTAGTCTCTACATTCAGTACAAATGGCAGGTGCTTTATCTCCCATACAAAAGTTCGAGAAGAATTTCGAATTAAGATTTAAGTCCCATGTTTGGCTCTATTCCAAATTGTATTAAATATAGAGCATTACCGTGTGGTCATTGTTCTGTGTAAAGTGTATACTTTGGTTAGGATCGCTAAGACACTTCACATCAATTATACTACTATTCAACTGGCATGTCACATCAAACATTCCACCATAGAACTGAATCGATTGACTTGATAGAGATGCGTAAGTTAGTAATATATTAAGTTTGCTGTTATTACACTACGTTTACAGCAGACAGAAAAATTATATTGATAACTTGAATTCAACAATCAACATGTACATGTTGCAATAAGTACATTGTGAAACATTTAAGGAAACAGATATATAAGCACAATGATCTCATTCTTATTCCACCCCAAATCACATTATTTGTAAACACCTCACACCTGTGTGTATTGGACGGTTGTAGTGAAAAGTTTTACACTATACACACGCTGGTCCAGGTATTGTGTTTCATTGTGTTTATGGTACAACGTATAAAACATGGAGATCTTTCCCTGTGTTGAGGATATTGTGTAACTGCTATGAAATTATTATCGGGTGGAAAAATTCAGGGTGTTATTAGTTGTTATTGTGTCGTCTATAAAAACTGTGTATAGACTGTTGAGGTATTGTGTGAATATGTTCTAAAATTTCTAGAAATATTTTGGGGTGTGCTAATTATTTTGGCGGCTCAATATAATTATTTAACGGAATCTGATATCCAGAGGCTAGGTAATCGACAAACTAACTGCTAATTTCCTTGATCAACCGATTGTAACACTTCATTACGATACATGACTGAAAATATTCATATGATTTGAAGAGATTTTTTCGCCCACGTTTGAAGGCAATTACATGCTAACTGTTCGAAACATTCTGGTTAATTGTGGAGCGTGCCACACAGAACAGAACGGTACTCTTACAGTTTACAAAATCCAAAACTCAAAAGTTAGAGTCTCCCAAACCTTAGTAGTTATCAAATTCACGGCATTCTTCTCAGTATATTGTGTAGCTTACAATTATAACATCATTGGTTTCTAGCAACTAAATACGTTAACAAAACGTTATCAAGGATTTCAAGAACGTAAACAAAACGTTAACAAAACGTTGGACAAGCGATATCTAACTGGTCGGTACTTTCAGCCACAACGGACCACACCCTACACCGAGATAACAGCTCAACCTCGTTCCTCTCAGCCTCACCGCCCCCTGCTAACCGCATAACCACACTCAGGATTCAGGAGTGGGTACGCAAGATTACTCTAGGTCAGTTAGCTTGCTTGGTTTATTTTTCTTCGTAAGTTATTTGTACTTGGGTTAATATCATGTCATACTTTGTTTCAATTTTTTCTTAGCAAATTGCTTGGGTACTTTATGGTCATGTAAGCGAAATGAACATCAGAATACTGAACTGTCCTACGTACATTGGAAACAATATTATTTGCCGAGCTATTATTCCAAAAACGGAGAAATGCTTCTGCTGTCTTTAGGAGCCCCTTGCTCTCTTGTAATCTCCTCAATACTAGCTGCCCAACGTACAATAACGAACTTAATTCTGCTTCATGTTACTAAGTAGTCACATTCCTGCTAAAACTGCAAAAACACGGCTGGCAGCTTTCAGGCCACGTTATAATTTGAGTATTAGCGTCTTAATCCGAGTCGTTTGGACGGTGCTTATATTTATAAAAATTACCTCTTAAGTTAAGCAGAAACTCATTTAAAAAAATTTAAGTATAATCAATGATTGCCGCAACGATCTTCAACTAGTTGTTTGTAGGACTATTTCGTTACATAATGAGTAATGCGCTATGTGAAGTGAGTTGACAAAAGATAGAAGATCTATCAGCTACATAATGACTGTCACATTGTAACGGCGTGTAGAAATGTTTATATTTGTGTACAAGAGCACACACAACAGTGCAACTGTGTGTGTCTACATCTAAATATTTACCGTGTGTAGTCAATATCCTTGTTAGTGCAATCAGGCTCGAGACTTTTCTAATTAAACTGTGTTGAACGAAATTGAGCTACAGACTCTTAGACTGTTAGAGTATTTGGGTTTAAAGGTCCTCAGTGTTGTGGGAATTCAAATTTCACTACTTTTTATTCGAAATAAAACAAATCCTTGTGTTTCAGATTTAAGGTGAGATCTGTAAATAACACCACGTGTTTCAGTTAAAAAAGCGTTCGTGGATCCTGACGATCAAGAAGTGGGAGCGTTAGATAAGTTTCTCATGGACAACACAACCTGTCTCCCTAAAGAAAACTTCACTCTTCTTCAGAAAATTGGAAACGGTGTGTATGGTGATACTTGTTATTGTTTGAACTTTTCTTTAATGCTGATACTATATCTTATGATGTAATGAACACTTTATATTTTCAATTCAACCATAATACTATTTATTATCTATTCAACTTCATGAAAAATTAAAAAATGGTGCAGGCTTTGTATTTGGTAAATAATCGAATGAGGATGTTTTGACTTCATAGTTTTGCTGCTAGAAATTAGAAAACGGTTCTTTTTGTAATCATTGTAGAACCATCCGTTTTTGTTTTAAAATATTAGCCGGCCAATTCACGTGTATTCGTCAGATCAATAAAAATTTATTGTGGATAGACTTATTGAAGTTATCTTCCAAAAGAAATACATAAATGATAGAAACAAGTACTTTATCGATCGTAGAAAAGTATAAAAATTAAAAATGCTCAAAAATAAAAATCGTTACATCAAAAGTGTAGTTATAAGGTATGTCCTATTTTAAGAGACCTACGCTACTTCGTAAAAGTCCGGTGCATTTCGTTGCCCTGTGTCTTGAACGTCTCTCAATTACCGTCAGTATCTCTGTTCTGGAAGAAATTTCTCACAGCTTCATTTAGTGAACCTTCTTCAACTTCACAGCTTTCCTCCGCTTTTACCGCCAGGAAATTATGATTCCCTCGCAGGGCAGCTGCACAAACAAAACAATCATGCACCACACCTTGACTTGCACGGATCTTTCCGGAGAAACCCCCAAACTTTTTCTTGTACTTCAGACCTGTAACAAACTGAGCCGGGACTTCACTTTCTGCTACGAAATTCAACATGACCACCTCCACCTGGCTCTTCAAGTCAACACTCTGACCGTATTTCTTAGCCTCTACTCTGCAGCTTACCTTCCCCTTCACCGTGTCAGACTCTCCGGATGTAGACACCTTGTTTTCCATTCCCACAACCTGGAAGTTCCACTTCAAATCTGAACACTGCACCGCCAGCTCCTCTCCCGAGAAGCAAGGCACTTTGTTTGGGTACTCTTCAAACGTACACTGGGATAAGTCCGCAACATCAGGATTACATTTCAAGTTGGTCCAGGCGAATTCGGGGAGATCCATATTTTCTTGTTTTTTCTTCCTTTTAGTTTCAAGATGCTTCAGGACGCCGAAGTCGTAGCCCAGATGACGACAAATGGCGGATACCTCGTCAATTCCGACACCACTATTGCAAACTGTACCAGTCACAAAGTTCTCACTCATCACAACCACTCCCATTGATCCCATCTCTCCAGCTTCTACCACTAGCTTCACCCTTAACTCACCATCAGTCTCCTCACCACCACCCTCACCACCAGACTCACCACCACCCTCACCCTCTTCATTAGACTCTCCAACGTTCTTCATTATCCAGTCCGAATAGTACAACACATCCACATTAACGTCATACGCATTCTCGGTCGGCACATCTACCCCCCAGCTCGTCAGGCCCACCAACACAAACTCCTCCCCAGCCCTAGCGACGACTGGTCCACCGGAATCACCTCCCCAAGCATGACCTTTTAGGGGCGGTTTTCCAGTACACATCATCCCCTCGTACAAATCGTAGGACTCTGTTTGCCAGAACTTCTTACAGTCATCCTGGTTCGACATTTCGTACACATGTTTTTGGAGGATATTTGGAAACCCTTTTTCTGTTTCTCCCCATCCTATGATGGTTATGGGGGTGCCTTCCTCGTACAGGGACCTGCCTTCTGGGATTTTTATTTCACTGATAAAATCAGTTAAGGTTACTTCCTCTTTAAGTAAAAGTATTCCTATGTCGTTTTGGAGCGTAACCTCGTTGTAGTCCGGATGTACAATCATTTGTTCGACCTGATATGTAAATTAGTTGTAGTTAGATATGCTGTTTACATCGATTAATTTTACTAACAAAAGATATACAATTAATATTTGAAAAGGATTAAGTATTAAGTCATCTTCATGTATAAGTGAAAATAAAGAACCTAGAACCGATCGGAATCCCGGTTCCCGAAAAATTTATACTCTTCTATAAAATAAACGCTCCCGGTCATCCGTCGGCAAATCGCGACCCGGAACTTATCTCACCTCTAAAACAGTCTCCGTGCCCTCTGCGTTTTCAAGATCGTTATCTCCAGCTACAACTAGAGGGAACTTTTCCAGCAACTTTCCGTTCAAAACAAGACAGTGTGCGGCAGTGAGCACTGCACGTCGAGTTATGAGCGCTCCCCCACAGCTTAAATCTACGTGCACCTGCAAAGTCGTAATTATTTTTTGTGTTGAAGCTTTGCTACCGTGTCATCGAGTAGTATGTATGAGTAGTATGTATGATGTTTCAACTTAGGACGCTCAAATCTAATAGGACCGATTGCGCGCGGGCACATGAAATGTGTGCTTATTAAGCACAATCCCTATATGCCGGCCCGCAATGGGTCTGTCGGCGTGCAATGGGTCCTGTAAAACGTCCTATGTTGTTCACAGTAATAAAATCGCTCTGATTTTACTAGACATACCATGAAAGGATATTCTCCTGGGGTAGCACTGTCTCCATAGAAGATTCGAGGTTCAGCTTCTCTGCTATCTTCTAAAGCTTTCTGACAGATAGCACACTGAACTGCTAGCAGTAACAGCAGTAGGTAGTGTTTTCCCTGTGAAATAGAAATGCTGCTGTGCATATCATGTCACGTTGATCTAGATCACTGTGTATGAAGTCACTTAGATCTGGACGAAGCATGCCGCTAGGACTTGCAAATTTAAAATATCAATCCACTTACGTTGGTATAACTTTGAAAAGTTCGAATAGAATTAATTAAGTTATTAAATGATTAAGTTGTTAAGTTAACCTACCATTGGAGATTCTGCTGATTAATGTAGATTAGTTTAATCTGATTGCGTTTTCTTAAAAGATTTGGTCGGTTAGTAAAAGTTAGTTGATTAGCTAGTGCAAGTTATAGTATTTTGTTAGATAAGGTTACCACAAGTACGGCAATCCCGTACGGCATTCCCGTACTGCTTACAATTAAAGTATTTCGACAGAAAACAAATCCTTTTTGAACTAAAACTAGAAAATGTTCGCAAAATAATCGACCCGATAGCAGTTACGATATCACGATGGAGTGAAAACACAGAACTGAGATGCCAAGGGAAGATGAAGCAAGTGAAAGACAACAATATGATGTGGGAATTCCCTTTGTAGCAAGCAATACACAAGCACGTGACAAGAATGTGATATACACGACAAATCTTGACGTAACCGATGGCATGTCACGTGACGTGGATTTAAGTTCAAATCGTTTTGTTCAACGGCACGGAAGGTGTTCACCAGATAAGGAAAACGATTTTGATAAAAAGTTTGTTAAAAGAATAAGCTTGTTAAAGAATTGTAAGACTCTATATGCTTATTTAAAACTTTTAAAACTACGAAAACGCAGAGCTCTCGCTTCTCATCAGTCGTCCCTCACAAAGAAAATCAAAACTACGTACCATCACCGTCTAATATAATTACAACACAAAGTGCACGCTATTTTAATATGATGATTCTCTTGGAGAACCAGTACGTGAAATTTAATTTTAAATACTGTAACGCGCCTGATCATGATTTTAGTACGTCAGAGCCACATTCCTATTGTGTTTGGGTGCCCACATTTTGTTGTGCTTTCGACTTCCGTAAAAGTGGCGATATAGCATGCTGACGAACATACCTTCTCTTGATAGCTTAACCTCGTTACTAAAAAGTAGAAATGTTCTTCGTAAGAAATAAATGCTTGTCATTCAACACACAAAGCTCAAGGTTGCTGGTTCGTTTGCTGACTATTTAAAGGTGTTTCCACTAAATATCTTCAAAAATTTCTATGCTGACAAATTCTTAGACGATTGATAGAGTAATAAAGCGTCCCTAACATAAATTGAAATTCCTTAAACTCGGCTGCAGACCTGAATTATAAATTTCCATGGCTCGATAATAATTCTCATAACATTCGGATTTTGAGCTGTACTAATTTGTCCTGCTTAGGAGCGTTTGGAGAGGTTTGGAAAGCGAGATGTGAGACCGCAGTAAACGGAGATGACATGGTAGCCGTGAAGTGTCTCAAGGTATGTTAAATGTCTCAAGTTATGTTAAATGTCTAAATGTATGTTAAATGTCTCAAGTTATGTTAAATGTCTCAAGGTATGATAAATGTCTAAAGGTATGTTAAATGTCTAAAGTTATGTTAAATGTCTAAAGGTACGTTAAATGTCTCAAGTTATGTCTCAAGCTTGTGGCATTACAAAGGGACCCGCTGAGTGCTGACCCCTCGTCCCCGCATTGCATGGGCACAATATTTTCCGAAAATGTGGGACGATTTTAATCTGTTGTTTAATTTGGAAATTAAAACTTAAATACAATTTACTGCAATACTTGCAAAATCACACTTTTTGTGTCGGATTTCGCCTTTTATTAAAACTTTACGCCTTGTTTTAACAATTTAAACTAAATTAGCGTGGAAACAGACTGCTCTTCAAATTTTACATAAGGCGGCGAGAGGTGCAAAATAGGCGGAGTTGGGTTTCAGCCCACAACGTTACTCCATTGTATGAAGAGTCCTATAGTATGGGTCTTAAGACAGATGTGATATCTCAAGTTAAAAACCCTACTGTAAGATAAAGCTAACAGTAGTTATGTAACCCGCGAAAGTTAAATGTTTGATTTCAGGAAGGAGCGTCAGACAAGCACAGGCATGACTTTTACGGAGAAGCAGCACTTCTGGGACAGTTCAGACACGCTAACGTCATAGCATTGCACGGGGTTATTTTACGAGGTTAGAAAATGTTAATTTTATAACTTTCGTGTTTCTCTACTTTTCTCCTGCTTCTTGACTTTCACACATCTAAACTTCTAACAGCTTCTTTCGATACTTTCTATTTTGATTAATAATTTCGAGCTTTTCTCATATGTAATATTTCTAATAATATGCTCAGAACTCACTCGAAAATAAAACACAGATTCTTCGCCGTGGATAGTCATTGAGTACGCAGAAAACGGCGCTCTGAAAAGTTTCCTAAAAAAGCACGGCGAAGACCGGCACAGTAACCAGTTACTGAACTACTGTCGAGATATTGTCAGAGGGATGAAGTATTTGTCCGAACGGGGATATATTCATAGGGTCAGTCTGTGAAATAGTAATATTATTTACATTTTAGAAAACGGACCAGAGGCTAGAGAGTAGTTCAATAAGGGTCGCGTGTCTTCAACGAAATGAATGTCATTGTAGCTACATTATTTCTTTCCGTAATAGCTTAAATTCATGTCATTCATTTAGATTGAGGAAACAGTAATACATTCATAGTATCACATAGGCTCCACCTAGCAAACGCAAAGCGTTTGCTGCTGTGAAGGATGCTCTTGACAATTATGTCAAGAAACACAGCTCCCGCAACAGTAAACCCGTGGAGATGTTTGCTGAGTCGAAACACACAGTCCTTGATTTAGTCCGTAGTAAACTTGATCAATTTCCAGCTTTTGATTATAATTCCGTTCTGAGTAAACCTGATGTTATTGAATATTTAAGACAGGTCCAATGTAAGTATGTTTTTATTCCTACTGATAAAGCAGCTAATAATGTGTCCATAGTGTGTAAAAAGTTTTATGTTCAACTTATTCGTGACGAAATTTTAAGTAATACCTATGAACTTTCCTCAGAATCTGTAGATGAAATCATTTCTAGACATGAGAAATTTCTTCTAGAACATGGCATTAGACTTCATCCTGATAACAAATGTTTACCCTATTTGTATGCCACCACGAAGATGCATAAGAATCCTGTTAAATTTAGATTTATTACTTCGGGTGCGCAAAGTTCTTTAAAACAGCTTTCTATAGCAGTGGGTTTAGTTTTGCAAAAGGGTTTAAAGGTAGCGAAGAATAATTCTTTGTATGTTAATAATTTTTATCCTAGAAATGATCACTATGTGATTGATAGTAATTCTGATGTGTTAGATTTCATGTTTAATAATAATTTGTACAGTGGACGCAAGGGCCTTACAACTTTTGATTTTAGTACTTTGTATACATCTATTCCGCATTTTCAGTTGAAAGATAAGTTAAGTAAATTTGTTGATCGTATTTTTGATATTAAATGTAAACAATTTGTCGTGTGTAATACTTTTTTGAATTCTGCATATTTTACCGATTCTGTTACTGTCAATAAGTCTTGTGTCAAGTTTACTAAACAAAGTCTATTAGATTGTATATTTTATTTAATTGATAATGCCTATGTTATCCATAACAATTGTGTATATAGACAAGTCATTTAATTAATTGGGATTCCCATGGGTACCAATTCTGGGCCCCATGTGGCCAATATTTATCTTCATCAGTATGAATTTGAATATTTTACGTATTTATTAGAGAATAATTTAGTTGAGGAGCTAAGGAAATTACAGTATGTTTTTAGATTTCAAGATGACCTTATTTCATTTAATGATGATAATTTTCTAGAAGCGTGCATTGGTGATATTTATCCTCCTGAAATGGTGGTAAATAAAACTAATGTTTCAGTTAGTAAGTCTCATTTCTTAGATATGACCATTAGTGGTATGGAATGGTTGTATGGTGGGTGACGAAGAGCTGTGTCTAAGCTCTAGGTAGTGCCCCCGACTTGCTTTCAAATCTGTGGGTCATATAAGCAGCTGCTACGTTGTAGGTTGATAACCTACTGTTGCGGCCATCACGCACTCTTACGCATTTCTGGCCTGGCGACATGAATTTCGAAAAAATTCTAGACGCGCATCGCCCGTTAAGGTGTTACCCGACCCGCGCGCGGCTCGCAGTTTGCTGCTCTCTTGGCGAGGAGAGCAGCGAAACGTTTTAGCGTTTTGTTTGAACGTTAGACATTAGATAGGGCTTTTTTAGTAGGTATAGAAACCCTGCATCGGGACAACCATGCCCATCAGATATGAGGAATATCAAAATTAAAGCACATTGCATTATCATAGTGGTTCACACAGGGCCATTGTTAGCCCAAATCGTATTGGCCCCTAATTTCAACCACTATGTGATGCCTACAATTTGGTAGTAACTTTTAATTTCAACTTTGGGTTGCCCTTGTGCATAAACCCTCGAGCTATAGGTGGCTTTAGTTATCTTTAAAATGAACTTTCCTCCAACATCGTAGCCATTGCACCAATTATTCTTTTAAAATGTCATATTACTCAAGCCTTACTTTTAGTTGAAACTTATGTAGGGACCACCTAGCTCACTCATTAACTCTAAGATATAATTTATCTATCATTTTTGTTTTTTAATCTATTGTGAATAAAGAACTGAAAATATAAATTTTAGTTTCATTCAAACAAGAATAACGCTGACAGGTGGGCGTTATATTTCCACCCAACCATGTTAATTTTGGCAATTGAACACACCAACCGCTACCTATAGCTGAGCTTGCTCAGCTATGAATCACGACGCCAGCGCACCACGCTATTTAAATTGAAGAATAGAATAGAATATTGAATATAACATAATGACATATACATCATCACATGTAATCAAAATAATTTAGCAAAAAACTATAAAACTAAGAGGCTTATAAAATAGCCCAAATTCAATACTGTAAGAATTACTACAAATCCTGAAGATGATAATAAATAATTAAAAACAAACTGTTGTTCGTCCGGGTTAATTACCAATATATACAAAAATTGCATAAAAAGAGTTGAATAATGGTGGGTACATGAAATGAAACAAATAACTAACTGCCCATGCTACTACTAAATCCTCTCATGGCATAACTTTCTAGCTGCAATTGGATTTGTGCTAAGGTATTCATTATGCCTAGTTATATTGGCCAAATAGGACTTCCCTTCAATTTTTGACAGAACATTTTTAGAAACATTCCAATAATAAGTGCTACTTTCACATCCAACATTTTCCATGATATTTGTCTTTTTAAGATGTTCTAGATTAATTTTTAAGTCATTTACTGACATAGAAAATTAAACTTCAACTGGAAGCATATTCAAAATCATCACTATCCTTTCTGTGAGAAAATGTTTATGTAAAGTTTTAACCCTAGTCGAGCTTGTTTTCTCAACTTCACCAGAAATCAAATTTAATCCAGATCTGCTTAAGTTAAAGATAGAATTAAGGCTTGAAAAACCATAAACTTCTATAAGATCACCCTGAACGGGCGTTCAGCAAAAGTGGTGAGATTGAGAATATCCAATAGCTCAGAATATGGGAGAGTTCCGATCTCATCAATTAAACAGGTGAACCATGTATGGACACCTTCAAGTTTGAGAATCAGACTCCAGCAGCCATGTTCTAGAACTGGGTTCCACAGCTGCACACAGTACTCGATTAGTTGATGGATTTATTAGGTTTCTAGACAGGCAGACAAATCTGCTTTCTGCAACTCTGTCTAAAGATGCTAATGATGAATTACACCTCAATAGGAGGGGTGTTAGTGCTCTTGTAAGTTTGATTAAGGAAAGTATTTTTAGGACACGTACATAATGTGATCAATAGCCCCAGATTATACAGCAACACACTGTAGCAGAAATATTTTGATTGGGCAACGTTATTTGATGTGCCATAACTGTCCTAAAATCATTCATAAAAACTGTCTGAAAACATCAAAATTTGTCCTGTTTAACTCACACTACATTTGCCCTGACTGTATGAATACTAAAACTAAGTATTACAATCCCTTTAAAGATTTATCAGGTAATAACAGAAACCCAGCAGGAGACTCTGACTTTGACAAATTCTATTCAGACAACTTTGTTGAAACCTTAACCTGCATCAACAAAGCCTCTGAAAACCTTGAAAAGTGCTCTCATCATAAGATCAAATTAAGATTTCTAGCTGAATACAACAACAAAACCCCATGTGATTTTAGACCCTTTTCTACAACATAGATAGAAACCCAGAAAATTTTGATACTTTTTCAACTGAACTTCAGACATAGGCTGTAAATTATTCTGTTATTGCACTAGCTGAAACCCATACAATCAAAGAAAAGGGGGACCTATACAAGCTCAATAATTACACCCACTATTATAGTGACAAAATTCCAAATAAGTCGAAGGGTTCTGGTGTCTGGGGTTATATGTCCACAACTCTTTCAATGCCACTGTAAATAACAAACTATGTCTGACTACTGCTAATATCAAATCTCTATTCAGTATAACAGTCAACCAAGGTGACAGCAAGGCAAATGTAGGAGTGATATACCGATCTCCAAATGGATATCCTAAGGAGTTCTCCAAGGAATTCACACATCTCATATCCTTCTTCCCGAAACATGTAAAGTCTATGATTACAACTTTGACCTACTTAAGGAAGGCAATCCAGGTGTATCTAAGTTTGAAGAACTGATTCTCACCCAAGGTCTATTCCCTCTCATATCTATACTAATACACTCCACCTCTGTAAAGCAATTCTCTTGTATTGACAACATATTGACAAACAATATAGAATCGGTTCTTCTTTCTGGTGTGATTGATGATTTAGGTTCCAAACATAGACCTGTCTTTGCCATGTTTCACCATAGCTTATCAGGAAAATCTCCCAATTCTGAACCCAAACAAATCCAACACTACAGCTTCTCCAAGGCAAACGTGAATCCCTAATTTTTGACTTGGAATCCAAGACCCAAGATTTAAACGATGCTGATAAGCCTGACTTCCAAAAGTTTTTTGATACATTTAGTTTTAGCTGTTGACACTCATTGCAGACTTGCTAAGCCTAAAATTACCAAGCAAAACCTAATCAATAATCCTTGGATAACCGATAGTATTATTGATGCCATAGCTGTCAGGGAGGAGCTGTATGATGAATGGACTCTGTCCAAAAAAACAAAAAGAATTTTCCCCTGAAGGAGACCCAGCACTTCAAAGCTTACCGCCGTTGCCTTAAGCATGTTATTAAAACCCAAAAAATAATTATCTCCATGGGAAAGTATTGGAACATGCTGGTGATCGGAAAAAACTTGGCAAGTGATCAATGAAATCCGGGGCATTAGCAAGAAATCCATAAAATCCCAATTTAAAATTGATGGAATCGGTGTAACAGAAAGAAGAATCATAGCAAACAAATTCAATCAGTACTTTGTGTCCATTGCCTCAGAAATGAATGAAAAGGTAGATGGCGACATTGAGATTGAACCCCTCCCAAAATTCTCTGACTTTATGCCTTAACAAAATCCCAAGTCGATATTTATGCTTGAATGCACAGAAGAAGAAATCTCAAAAATCATATCTGAATTGCAAAACGGCAAGGCTAGCGACTTTTCCATACATGTAATAAAAAACTCTCTCACATCCTCATTCCAGTACTAAGCCATCACTTTAATCACCTGATGACAACTTAGCTAACTTCCCGAAAATTCTAGAAATTGGAAAAATTAGCCCAATATATAAAAAGGACGATGAGGAATTTCTCTAAAATTACAGGCCAGTTTCAACACTTCCTATCTTCGGCAAAATATTCGAAAAGGTTATCTACAGTAGGCTGTATGGATTTCTTGCTAGCAACGGAAAACTTCATGACAGTCAATTTGGGTTCAGAAAGGGCCATTCAACTTCCCATGCTCTAAACTACACTAACCACTATATCAATGAAGCTTTGATGAAAGGAAATCATGTACTTGGCATATTTATTGATTTAAGCAAAGCCTTTGACACTATAGATCATAGAATCCTTTTAGAGAAATTACAGTCTTTGGTTGTCAACTATGTGAACAAGTATGTTGAGGACATTGGACTGTCTAAAATACTGAAGGCCTCGGATATCAGACAGCTTTTTCCGGGTAGTGGTCATTCTGCGGGCCCTACCGTGTCCTACAAATATCAATCATCCATCATAGGGAAGATCTTAAACTACAGAAAAACTCACGAGGATAATATAGACCCTACCCTCCTAACATGTGATTGTGCTGATAGCACATTTCAACATCAACATCATCAGCATGTTATTACGGGCAATCTAAATATTATTGAAAATGTGAATCGGAGTATTGTACCAAATGAAACGCTCATGTTTCAGTGACTATTTGTAAGCTTTCGAACATACACTGTGTTCATGGTCACACTGAAAATATAATTATGTCTATCACAAAAAGTAGCACACAGCACACTATAAAAGTCTAAACTGCACACAAAATCATTACGATTCAATTTAATTATCAACACACTGTAACACAATCATCACTCGGTACTAACTACGATCAATGTAAATACACTACACAAAACTTAAATAAAGTACAAAAAGCTGGCCATGCACAATCCCAGGTCAAAACTCGTTCAGATATAAGATCTGCAATTGCCCATGATCAGTAAAGATAACACGCCCTATTATTAGAAATATTACATAATATTAAGGGGAATAGACCACTCTTGCGTGTTAAGACTCTGCTTTTCAAATTTAAGGTAAATACTCTCCATGTATCTAAGCTTAAGGTCTTGCTCACACTTATCCTAAAATTTTAATCGAATCAAACTCAAAGTCACACAAGGGATTAGTGTCCATATGCCTAAGCAGGGCGCTTTTAGATGAA